>BQNB010036105.1:27500-31027 GCA_026074375.1 Tanacetum coccineum | reverse complement strand
CTAAGACAAAAACTTTTTAAACTAAATTAACTCTAAATTACTTAAAAAGATGAGAAAAATATTTTTTTATTACTAATTTTTCTATTTAAAAGATTAAAATTTAAAATTAAAGTTGAAAATTAAAAACTAAAGGTTTGAAAATTAAATTTTTAAAAATATAAAACTTAAACTAAAAATTATATAAAAATACTTTTTATAAAAAGAAATAATGCAGAAAATTAATTTTATCAAAAACCCTAATTTTTAATGAGTAATTTTAAACTAATTTAAGTAATTAAACTAAAAACCTAATTTATTATTTATAAAAACTATTTTTATAAAACTTAAACTAAAACCAAACAAACACATGGGTTAAAAGTGACAAAACAGAAAGATAAGGGTAGGCGGGGTAAATTAAAGTTTTATAAAAAAAACACAAAGTTTGATCTATTGGCAGATATAGTCATTAACTTGGGACTAACTAGACTAAACTATTTAAACTAACGAAGGACTTACTATGTAACTACCAAGGACTAACTGCGTAAATTTAAACTAACAGAAACTATAAAAAATGGACAAAGATGACCCCTGAAGCAACTAACAACCAACAACCAGCATCCATATTATAAAAAAAACAGCTTATTAACTAACTTTTTAAGACAACTTTTATAAAAACTTAACTACTAACTTATTTAAAATAAGCTAAATAAGCTTATCAGCTTATAAGCTCTAGAAGCTTAGTACTCTATCTCTTAAACTAAATAAGCAAAGCAAATTTTAAGCACTTGACAGAAACTATTAGCAAATCCCACACAGCTTATTTAACTACTGTGAAATAGATTACTAGTACAACTAATCAACAGCTTATCAAGAAAACAGAAAAAAGGACAAATGTAAAACTTAAATAAGGTGTACCTTGGCTTTCCAGCATGAACAAGAAAGCAACAATAAGCTAAGTGGGGCTTATGGTTTAATCCACATAAGCCCTTATATCAAAATCACAACCTATACTAATCCTATAAGCTGACCCTCAGCTCTAAACCCTCTTGATACCATAGCAGCCATCCAATTCCATGTTGGTATCAAGCCTTGATCAAATGACAGCAATAACAAACACAAACACCAATTTTTCGACAGAATTTAAATGAAGACACGAATTAATATAAAATAATACTTTTATTAAAATCTGAAATAAAGTTTACAATACGAATTGAAATAACATGAAATTGAAATTACAAAAACTACTCAATACTGAATCGAAAACAATTAAACTACTAAAAAAAATAAAACTGAAAAATTAACCACTAAAAATTACTACTCATATGCTGGAATGATGGGGGTATTTATACCCCAAGCTTGAGCTCACCTCCTTCTTCTCGATCCTTCTATCCTCTTATCTCAGCCCTTCGATCATTTCTCTTTCCTTGATTTTAATCTCAATCGTTCGATTAAAGTTGTGTGCACCCGGATCAATGATGTGGCATATGGAGTGTGTGAGTTATGTGAGTGTAAACACTCACATACGTCACATCACCCAATCGTTTCTTTTCATTTTGCCAGTGTGGAATGGTTAGGTTATTGATTGATAGTGATGGATGGGTTAGGGAGTGTGAGAGGGTTATTAACCCTATGGTTAATTAGTGTGGGGATGAGGGGTTAAGAAACTAGGGTTCATTGGTGTTCTTGAGGTGTTCGTGTGTGTGTGAGTGTGTTTAATCTCATTTGGGGCCGTAATGTTGATACAGTAAGTGTAAAAAAAGTTTTATAAGTTTAACCGGGTAGAGGTGGGTTAGGTCGGGTTAGGGTTGGGTTATAATTGGGTAATTGGGTTAGGGGTTTGTTTCTTATTGGCTGAAAGGTGGTCCACGGGTAGTTTGACCCGGTTCATTTACCCGCGACTTTTTATAACTATAGGGAAATTGCATTTTCGGCCCTTGTGTTTGGCAAGCACAATTTCAAGTTATATAACAAGTTTCACCAATTGCAAAAACAGTCCTTGTGGTTACAAAGAGTGGTTGAAGGCTTTGTAAGTTGACTGTGGACGCTGCAGTTGTTGAAGAAGCTGAAGGATGATCTCTCTGGTGCTTCGGTTTGATTTCTTTAGCATTCTTGATCAATCATCCGTTCTCGTGGTCGTTTTTGACTGATTTCTTGTGATATTTAACTATCACATACCCATGCAACACATAAAACTCAGATACAAGCACCATTTTTGACCATTTTTGATCCGTTTTGGGTTGAATTGGGCCTTTTTAAGCATAAATGTATGTGTATTCTACCACTTATCAAATTTGATAAGGTGATAGAATACACCTAATTATTTATGCTTAAAAAGGCCAATTCAAACCAAACGGATCAAAAATGGCAAAATGTGCTTGTATCTGAGTTTTATGTGATGCATGTATGGGATTATGTCAAATATCACAAGGAAATCCAGTCAAAAACGAACACGAGTAAACGGATGAGTGATCATGAAGCTAAAGAAATCAAAATCGAAGCAAGAGAGATTCTTTGCCTCAGCCTTCTTCAGTCAACTGCAGCTTCCACAGTCAACTTACAAAGCCAAGCACCACTCTTTGTAACCTCAAGGGCTGATTTTGCAATTCATGATAGTTTGTTTATATCTAAGAAAAGTGTGCTTGCCAAACACAAGGGCCAATTGTGTAAATTCCTCATAGTTATAAAAAGTCGCGGGTCATGACCGGGTCAAATAAACCCGTGGATCCCCTTTCAACCAATCATAAGCCAACCCCTAACCCAATTACCCAATTATAACCCAACCCATAACCGACCTTAAACCCACCTTTACCGGATCGATATACACATGATGTGCCTCCATATGTGTGTGTGCTTCTTACACTTACGGTTCACTAACATTATAACCCCAAATGGATTAACACAATCACACACACTACGAAATCACTCAAGAACACTAATGAACCCTAGGTTTCTTAACCCCTCATCCCCTCACTAAGTAACCATAGGCGGGTTAATAACCCCCTCACACTCTCTAACCCCATCACATCATATCAATCATATCCTAACCATTCCAACCTGGCAAAAGCATGAAAAGAAACGATTGGGTGATGTGACGTATGTGAGTGTTATTTACACATCACATACTCAACACTCATATGCCCATTCATTGATCCGGGGTGCACACAATTTAATCGAACGATTGAGATTAAAATCAAGGAAAGAGAAATGAACGATGGGCTGGAGATAAGAGGATTGAAGGGATCTAGAAGAAGGAGGTGAGCTCGAGCTTGGGGTATAAATACCCCCATCATTCCAGCATATGAGTGTAATTTTTTAGTGGTTAATTTTTCAGTTTTATTTTTTTTAGTAGTTTAATTGTTTTCGATTCAGTATTGAGTAGTTTTTTGTAATTTCAATTTTTTGTGATTTTCAATTGTATTGTAACTTATTTCAGATTTTAATAAAGTATTATTTTATATTTTCGTGTCTTCATTTAATTCTGTCGAAAAATTGGTGTTTGTGTTTGTTATTGCTGTCATTTGATCAAGGCTTGATACCAACATGGAATT
>BQNB010036105.1:0-22500 GCA_026074375.1 Tanacetum coccineum | reverse complement strand
GGCAGTACCACTACTCATTCTGATGATCCTTCTCCTAGTTCTTCTCCGGTGAAGACTAGTGATAATTTTGTGAAGTTCGCCGATGAACTTGCTCCTCTTAATTCGTTACCACCGGGTAATGATGATTCAACTCTTAAGAAGGACTTGCATGAAGAGAATTTTCAAGAAGATGTCGAGATTAAAAATTCCAACGTTTCCGATAAGCTAGTCTTTCTCAACACTCCTTTATCCGACAAGGATGAGTGTTTTGCTCCTGAAGACGATAATGATGAGATCGATGATTTTCTAGCTATAGAAGTATCTTCTAACTTAGAGGAAGGATATTTCGATTCAGAAGGAGACATAGCTTTTCTTGATAATCTACTTAGTGATGATGATTCCCATAATCTCGATTCCGAAGTAATTTCCGATCATGAGCCAGAACAGAATGAATCTTCAATTACTTTTTCTCCAAGGAGTGATCCTCTTCACCATGAGTTCGCCGGTGAACCTTCAACACTACCTGCGAGGAATAATCGTGAATTTGAGGAATATCTTAGTCTTATGACAGTGCTTAATGAAATTTCAACTTCCCAGGGAAATTTTCATCAAAATTCAGTTATCGAGTCTCTTCCCATATCTCCTATCCTCGTTGAAGATAGTGAGCCCACTCAAGAAGAGATTGATATTCTCCTTGTTCCAGATGATTTAATTCCGCCTGGTGTTGAAGATGCTGATTCTGAAGATGAAGTTAATGAGTCACCTAACCTTGATCACCAAGATGATCCGTCAATTCCTCGACCTCCACCGGAACCTCCGGATATTGAGAAATGTTTTGAACCCAAAGCGGGAATTTTGATAATCAAAGAGTTTAAGGGTGTTTCTAAATCTCACGATTTTATGACCAGTATTTTACCCACCCTTGTTTCAGATTTACCCTTCATTTCCTCAATTGTCTCCTTCGAGAATGAAGACACCATTTTTGACCCTGGCATAGTCACATTTCTAAGAGCCGGTGGCACTTTCTAAACAGTTTCTTGTTCTAAGTATTGCTCTCCCTAAGGACAAACTAAATTCAGGGATCGGTCGGGGCTTGCGACTCGGTGACCAAAATAACAAGCGCTTCGTGGAGTTCACCCCATGCTTATCCTTTTCTTTCTATTTTCTAACCTCTAATGTGTTGTGATTGAGGGGCCCATCCTCTTCGTTCTCTTTGTTTGTTTGTCTGTGTTGTGATTTGAGGATTAACCCAAACATTTCAAGAATCCTCTCGTGTTCGATGCCTAATTCCGAAGCACTCGAGTTTCTCATCCTTTGTACGAAATTAGTTGGGGGAGATCAATATCCTTTCATCATTATCGGATTATCGAATTATCTTTGTCTACTTAATAAACGGCTTAGATTCTTCGTAAGAACCGACTTTCAACATTGAGACAATGTTTCATTTTAGTTTGGGGAAGGAATCTACGATGTGATGTTGCTTGTTTAGTTCTCACGTACCCGTTTTCCCACAAAAATAGCAAAAAATTTTAAATTTTTATTCTAAAAAAAAAAAAAAAAATAAATAATAATAATAATAATAATAATAATAATAATAATAATAATAATAATAATAATAATAATAATAAAATAATAAGACAAAAATGTAGGTTTTCCGCTGGTAAGAATAAGAAGTAATTTTTGACCCGATTGAACGTGTAGAGTTCTAGCTTTTTCCTTAACAATTAATGATGATAGTTTATGCTAGTCTCATATAGACTTTAAACATGCTAGACTTGAATCGTTAGTAAATGAAGACTTGTGCTAATCTCAAGTAGATTTTAAATATGCCAAGTTGGATTTTATAAGGCTAAGTATTTGCAAATTTCTTTTGTGAAGAACGAGAAATGATAGTGTTATTTATAAGTCATGACATTAAACGTAGACATTGTGATTTCTTTCAAGCTCATATGTGTTAAATTTTGGTTTTTCTCCATTAGTTGTTTCACCTCTTTATATAAAGTTTAATTAAATAGAGTTGTCTGCTTTTTTTTGGTTAATAATTAGTATAATAGAAGTTTTCTTAGTTCCTTTGTGATTAGGATGAATACACATCAGGAATACTTAAGTTCGGCCTAAAATACATAATATAATAAATAGTATCTCTGCGGAGATTACTCTCATCGTGTCGGAGCGTGGCCGATGTGGGTTTTCATATAAGTAGAGTCGGTGTCATAATAAGTAGAATAACCTCTTGTCGACTCGCTATCGATGTGCTTCGAAGATATAAGGCAACGGTTTTTACTTATATAATCCGAAGTCAACATATGTTTGCTACTATCGTGGTCGGAGCGTGGGCGATGTTGGAGCCTTCTAAAGACTGAGGTTAATAAAGTTGCTTAATTTTGTCTTATTTTGTGCCTTAAAGAGCCTAAGGGTATATGGTGCAAATGAGATTGGTTCATTCTTGTCTTAAAGAGCCTTAGGGTATATGACATGAATGGTGCCTTGCTTAAGTAGCCTAATAAAAGCCAAATTTTGGTCGCCTCGATGTGGACTTTATTCTCGATTGCATTTGATCTTTTGAGAAGGGCTAGGAGCTAATTATTTGAGTCTTACCATTACGCTTATTTTTGTGGAATTATAAGTATCGAAACAAAAGTCTTAAAGAGCCTCTCGGGTATATGACTTAAGTATAATCCTGAGATCAAAAAGTAGGGATTTGCGGAGAGGAAAAAGTAAGAACACAATTAGTATTTATGAGTAGTGTTAGTGTCATGACTTGTAATTAACGATGATCTTGTTTTTAAGCTTAGCATGGGAAAAGTGAAAAATCGGGGATGATGAAGTTATCTTTTAGACGCTTAATTGTGCTTTTTGTTCTATGATCCTAAAAGTTACCAATGTGGTAATGAAAACATTTATTATTCAACACAAATAAATTGTAGTTTAGGTAGTTAAGAATTCAAAGTAAAATATAAAGAGAAAAAAAAACAAAATAAATTTAGTAAATGGGAAGTCGGGTGTTTTATAACTTGTGATCTCTTAAACAAAACTCTTTGCTACTTTTCAAAGGTTTAGTTTGGGGAATTTTCGAGGTATTTGGTTATAAGGCATGTGATATTGCGTGAGGACACACAATCGTTTAGTTTGGGGAATTTTGATAAGTGTAGAATACACATATCTATTTATGCTTAAAAAGGCCCAATTCACCAAACGGATAAAAAAATGGCCAAAAATGTGCTTGTATCGAGTTGTTGTAGTGCAGGTTTGGATATGTCAAATATTGCAAGAAATCAGTCAAAAACGAACACGAGAACGGATGAGTGATCAAGAAGCTAAAGAAATCAAAACCGAAGCCAGAGAGATCATGCCTCAGCCTTCTTCAGTCAACTGCAGCTTCCACAGTCAACTTACAAAGCCAGCACCACTCTTTGTAACCTCAAGGGCTGATTTTGCAATTCATGATAGTTTGTTTATAACTAAGAAAATTGTGCTTGCCAAACACAAGGGCCAATTGTGTAAATTCCTCATAGTTATAAAAAGTCGCGGGTCATGACCGGGTCAAATAAACCCGTGGATCCCCTTTCAGCCAATCATAAGCCAACCCCTAACCCAATTACCCAATTATAACCCAACCCTAACCCGACCTAACCCACCTCTACCCGGTTAAACTTATAAACGTTTTTACACTTACTGTTCACACATTTACCCCCAAATGAGATTAAACACACTCACACACACACGAACACCTCAAGAACACCAATGAACCCTAGTTTCTTAACCCCTCATCCCCACACTAATTAACCATAGGGTTAATAACCCTCTCACACTCCCTAACCCATCCATCACTATCAATCAATAACCTAACCATTCCACACTGGCAAAATGAAAAGAAACGATTGGGTGATGTGACGTATGTGAGTGTTTACACTCACATAACTCACACACTCCATATGCCACATCATTGATCCGGGTGCACACAACTTTAATCGAACGATTGAGATTAAAATCAAGGAAAGAGAAATGATCGAAGGGCTGAGATAAGAGGATAGAAGGATCGAGAAGAAGGAGGTGAGCTCAAGCTTGGGGTATAAATACCCCCATCATTCCAGCATATGAGAGTAGTAATTTTAGTGGTTAATTTTTCAGTTTTATTTTTTTAGTAGTTTAATTGTTTTCGATTCAGTATTGAGTAGTTTTTGTAATTTCAATTTTATGTTATTTCAATTCGTATTGTAAACTTTATTTCAGATTTTAATAAAAGTATTATTTTATATTAATTCGTGTCTTCATTTAAATTCTGTCGAAAAATTGGTGTTTGTGTTTGTTATTGCTGTCATTTGATCAAGGCTTGATACCAACATGGAATTGGATGGCTGCTATGGTATCAAGAGGGTTTAGAGCTGAGGGTCAGCTTATAGGATTAGTATAGGTTGTGATTTTGATATAAGGGCTTATGTGGATTAAGCCATAAGCCCCACTTAGCTTATTGTTGCTTTCTTGTTCATGCTGGAAAGCCAAGGTACACCTTATTTAAGTTTTACATTTGTCCTTTTTTCTGTTTTCTTGATAAGCTGTTGATTAGTTGTACTAGTAATCTATTTCACAGTAGTTAAATAAGCTGTGTGGGATTTGCTAATAGTTTCTGTCAAGTGCTTAAAATTTGCTTTGCTTATTTAGTTTAAGAGATAGAGTACTAAGCTTCTAGAGCTTATAAGCTGATAAGCTTATTTAGCTTATTTTAAATAAGTTAGTAGTTAAGTTTTTATAAAAGTTGTCTTAAAAAGTTAGTTAATAAGCTGTTTTTTTTATAATATGGATGCTGGTTGTTGGTTGTTAGTTGCTTCAGGGGTCATCTTTGTCCATTTTTATAGTTTCTGTTAGTTTAAATTTACACAGTTAGTCCTTGTTAGTTACGCAGTTAGTCCTTAGTTAATTGCATAATTAGTCCTTCGTTAGTTTAATTGTTAAGTCTAGTTAGTCCCTAGGTTAAGGGACTATATCTGTCAATTGATCAAACTTTGTGTTTTTTATTAAACTTTAAATTTACCCCGCCTACCCTTATCTTTCTGTTTTGTCACTTTTAACCCATGTGTTTGTTTGGTTTGAGTTTAAGTTTTATAAAAATAGTTTTTATAAATAATAAATTAGGTTTTTTAGTTTAATTACTTAAATTAGTTTAAAATTACTCATTAAAAATTAGGGCTTTTGATAAAATTAATTTTCTGCATTATTTCTTTTTATAAAAAGTATTTTTATATAATTTTTAGTTTAAGTTTTATATTTTTAAAAATTTAATTTTCAAACCTTTAGTTTTTAATTTTCAACTTTAACTTTAAATTTTAATCTTTTAAATATAAAAAAAAAAAAAATTAGTAATAAAAAAATGTTTTTCTCATCTTTTTAAGTAATTTAGAATTAATTCAGTTTAAAAAGTATTTTTCTTAGTTTTTATCAATTTAATTTCTATTTTTAGAATTTAATTTAGATTAAATAGTATTTAATTCATAAAAAATCCGAAAAGCCCTTAAAAAATATTTTCTTTTGCCTAAAATTTTCTTAGCCATTATTTAGGTTTAGGAATTTGTTTTCATTTTTAGATGTTAAATTGCATGGTTTTCTTAAAATGTTGCATTTATTTTACTTTCGTAATTAGTTTAATTTGTTAATTAGTTGTTTAATTGTGCCTTTAATTTTAGTAGTATAATTAAATCAAAAATATCTCTTTTCTTATTCCAAATGTCAGAGATCCAAACTTAAACGAGGTTTCCATTCGCACGAGTCATTGGGGAAAACGATCGGGTGTCACGCAGTTGAGCTAAGTTGTGTTTCTTGGGGGGATGTGGTGCCCAATTCTATAAGAACTGTCCAGCTCCACTTCATGACATCGGTTTTATCGGGACAAATTTCTGAGTATGTGTCACAAGCCGATGCAGCTAATTACAACCAAGGATGCTCATTTCCGACCTCAAATGGTGCTATATATTAGACCTCCAGGTTTTCCACCGTCAGAACTCTCAAGCTAATATGCTAACAATTTCAATCGGGGGAATAACTTTAACCAAAAACCGGGAGAGCATTTCAACAAAAAGGAGGTGGAAATTTTAAAACCAGTCCAATTTCAGTCAGAATCTACTTCATAGACCCCGGGTTTAATCGTCTCCAGGCTTATCAAGCCCCCGTTCTCGGACCACGCAGTTTTCACCAAGAACGATTTTGAAAACTAGTCATAGGCTAATGATGCTATCATGAGAAAACATGCAAATAACTCCAAAATCAGAGTCTAGAGCAGCCAAATCGTAACAACAAATTGAACAATCAAATGGCAATCTGGACTGATATGTTGCTAAGTTTGTAACTGCCAATACCGCTTCTACTTCAGGTCAGGACACTCCCTGGTAACACAGTTACTAACCTAGAGAAGTCTTAAAGGGTATCACTACCCGAAGCGGGTGTTGCATATCAAGGAACCTCAAATTCCTACTTCATCAGTAGTGAAAACAATACCCGAGGTGACAAAGGACCAAGTGCACCCCTTCCTGTTCACATGTACGCACCCGTCCAACCTCGGTTGGTCCTAACCAATCACAACTCCAGTTCTTGAGCCCATTGTTGCTCCTGTTGTTGCTCCCGTGCCAAATACTAAACCTACAGTTTCTCTTCCCTATCCTTCGAGACGTGATAATGAAAAGAGCCGTAATCAAGCTAATGAACAAATCGACAAATTCTATGAAATCTTCAAAGAGATGAGTTTCGAGATTAGCTTTACGGATGCTCTTGTTTTGATGCCCAAATTCGCCTCGACTCTAAGAACCTTACTTGGGAATAAAGAGAAACTTACTGAAGTGGCTCGAACTTCAAATGAATGAACATTGTTCGGCGGTCATCTTGAACAAGTTACCCAGAAAACTTGGAGACCCCGGCAAGTTCCTGATTCCTTGTGAATTTCCAGGGATGGATGAATGCTTAGCATTAGCCGATCTCGGTGCTAGCATTAATCTAATGCCATTTTCAGTCTGGGAAAAGCTTTCACTTCCTGATCTTACTCCAACTTGCATGACACTCGAACTTGCGGATCGATCAATTTCTAAACCAATGGGAATTGCAAAAGACATCTCCGTTAAAGTTGGTGTATTTCACTTTCCAGCCGACTTTGTGGTTGTAGATTTTGAGCCAGACCCCCGAGTCCCTTTAATTCTCGGGAGGTGCTTCTTAAAGCTGATGGTATGTATATAAAATACTAGGCAAATCCAAACTCTTCACCCTTGACCAAGGTAAAAAGTCAAGACCTACTTAGAAATAAAATATTGATGTGAACAAGGGAGAATTAACTCTTAGAATAGAAGTGAAGCCATCACTTACAATTGGATGACTTCGAGATACTCAGCCAAATTACACTCACATGACGGCAAACAAGTTTGACGTCAATTGGTTATGGCTTGTGAGGAATTACTTCAAGAAAGTTCTTGGTTTTTACTGATATAATCGCGAGTGGATATTCCATAACCACCCAGGGTAGTTCGTTGGGTATTAACACAATTTTTAGTTTAAAATTACTATTACCCGATTAGCGTCGATTTTGTCCCAAGAAAAAGGGGAGCAAAATGGTTATTAACCATTGTGTATTAGCTACTAGGAAACATTAAGTACCATTCTTAATTACATAGAGCTTGTACATGTACTTAGGGATCATTAGGAAATCTTCTAGGAAAATTTGTGTGTATATCCGGCCCTAGTGGGTTATTAACACAAGATTTTAATAAATTTTGTGTTAAAAGTTTAAAAGTGGGTATTGGTTTGAGTCTAGGTAAGTCTAGGTATTTCCGGGGTGTATCCAAATGTATTTTATTGCAAAACGTAAATCTTTTACGTGACCAATAAAAGTAAAACATGCAAAGTTCATAATTATCTTCATAATAATTATTTATTACTTGGTGGATGTAAACCTTAATTTATTTGGTGACCGTTTGCATTAAATGTTTATTTCTATTCTACGCGATTTAGCTTAAAAGTAAATATTAAAAGTAAACGCGTATCAGACTAAAATAAATAGGGATGAATAATAGGAGTCGTAAAATGACCTGAAATTGAGAAATGTTACAGTCTCCACCCGTTAAAAGAGCTTTGTCCTCAAAGTTTAAGACCTTGTAGTGGATGACGAAGCCCGGTTTATGAAAAGTTGTGGGTATCTTTGTTTGAACGAATCTTCACGTTCCCAGGTGAACTCAGGACCTCTCCTAGATTTCCAGCGAACCTTAACCAATGGTATCCGACTTTGCTTCAATCGTTTGATCTCCCATTCCATGATTTCAACGGGCTCCTCCACAAACTGGAGCTTATCGTCCACTTGAATTCCTTCTAACGGCATGACTAATGGTTCGTCAGTGTAACATTTCTTCAAATTAGACACATGGAAAGTATGATGAACTCTGCTCAACTCTTGGAGAAGTTCCAGCTTGTAGGCAACTTTCCCAACTTTGGCTAACACCCTAAAAGGTTCGACATATCTCGGCTTCAGCTTGCCTCGCTTACCGAAAACTTCGTACAACACCCTTTCAAGGTTAGACACCCTTAAGCATAACCCTATCCCAACTTTGAATTCATCGGCTTTCGCTTTCGATCACGTAACTCTTTTGTCGATCTTGTGCAGCTTACATTCACTGCTATTGATCAGGACGAATCTTTTCCGTTGTTTCTTGGATTAGTTCCGGACCAGTCAGTTGGGCTTCTCCAACTTTGGCCCCGCACACTGGTGATCGACATTTTCAACCATAAAGTGCCTCATAAGGTGCAGCCTTTATGCTAGCGTGATAACTGTTGTTGTATGAAAACGCAGCTATGGCAAAAATGTTTAACCCATTAGTCTTTGCAAAATCGGATCCGCAAAGCACGTATCATGTTCTCGAGAGTTTGGATAGTCCTCTTGCTCTGGCCGTCAGTTTCTAGATGGTATGCAGTGCTCATACTTATATATGTACCCAAAGCTTTCTGAAACGACTTCCATAAATTTGATGTGAATCTCCCATCACGATCACAGATAATTAAGGCAGGTATCCCGTGTCTTGCTACTATCCTGTTCAGCTACAACCTTGCCAACTTGTCAATGGGATCATTCTCCCTTATTGGCAAAAAGTAAGCAGATTTCATAATTCGATCCATAATCACCCAGATGGTGTCGAAACCTTTATGGACGATCTTAGAAGATTGTGTGTTTAAAATCCATCGTGATATTATCCCACTTCCACTCGGGTATTGCTGGTTGTACTAACAACCCTGATGGCCTTTGGTGTTCGGCCTTGACCCTCGCACACGTTAAGCACTTACTAACATACGTGGCGATGTCAGCCATCCCACCCCCCTCCGTTATCCGCCGCCCCCACCCCTCCTCCCCCACCTCACACATATTATTGTGATCACATTGACAGTTGAGAGTACATGTCTTGTGTCCTCACGCATACGGCCCGGATGTGTATTAGACATACTATTTCGTTGTTGTGAGATTCGATGACTTAGATTATCACAAGTGACTTAAGTCTCCTTCTCAGCAAAGACATCGCCTCACTAGACTCTACAATTCCTTGGTCGTCGTAGCCTACATGATTGTAGTATCTCGGACTCATGTGGTTCCTTCATATCTATGCCTTCAGGTGTAGAGTCACTCCCTTCTGATTTATATCCGTACCGACTGCATTCCTATTCACGAGAGTGCTGAAGTGAGATAGTGTTTTGTATAGCTGAGCTTATCACAGTAATTGTATGATTCATGGAGAACTCTGGATAGTGTTCACCCTGTACTAATATCTCGAATTGCGTGAATGTTATATAGGCTACTCCGGAACTCCACACTCTGGATTCCTAGTAGCTTAAGTTGCCGTTACGGTTCTAGTCGATAATGCTATATAGACGCGTACAGACAGGGCTGTTCCGGCTGCTGTGAAGCTGCGCTATTTATAGAGAACGGGATGTGTCAGCATATCACTCTGATAGCGTAACTGCTCCTCTCTGCTCTCCAATCTTGAGGTCATAGCACTGTTGTTTCTGCTCCTGTGTAAGTGCGCTTTGAGTCGCGACTATGATCTCTATGGATGTTGCCTGACTTTTTGTTTGTGTCTAGGTGCTTAATACGATGCAGGTGTTTCGTTACTCGTGTTATGGATAATGTCTACGTATTTTTATGCGCAGCAAGAGTTGCTAAAGATCCAGATTACAGATTCTGAGAGCATCGTACGTGGCTGGAGGTTGCAGTATGAACTGTCATGATATAGACGTGGGTTATCTCGATTTAGAGAGCGCAGTGGTCGCATTATTCACCGAATATCAGTTGCTCTTGCTCGTGCAGCTATGTCTAAATCACCGCGGCTAAGCACGCTTCGTGCTCGTAGATGTCCGTATGTTGAGACTACCAATAAAATTCTTTTGCTCGTCAAGTCTAGACGTGATGAAAATCATAGAAATTGAGAGATAGATAGAGATAATGAACAGAGTATCTAGATATGAGAGAATTATACTATAGAAGAAAGCGATTTGTGCATGGTTTGCATATAACTCATGAGATATGCGAGATAAGGTTGTGATTCGGAGTTTCTGATGTAGAGCATTCGTTATTATGCTGAGCGGGACAGTCATCTTGAGTATGAATGCCTCAATGAATCTCCGGGTAGTAGTGCGTCAGTTGAGCTTAGATCCTATAAGAATGTGCGATGTCTGATACGGATCCTTGGTGTGACTGTGTGTGAGTGATGCCTCCGAAGACGGGATAGATGGAGTAGATGATTTGGAATGTCGTATGTGGTATGTACATGTGATAGTGCAGGTCGATGTGTGTGGCTGCAGGTGAGAGTAGAGTGTATCAGGTATCGTGTGAATCTTGAGTATCTGCGAACTTGGACTGCACTTTGATGGACATACCGATCCTTCTGTGATAGAGCAATTCTCGAGAGAATACGTTGATAATGCTTGAGAGATGTTGAGTAGCGTGGTTCTCGGGCGTCGTTTGATTCGGCCTGAATATCTGGAGAGATGTGATTAGCAGATCGTTGTTTATATCATCGATGTGATATCGAAGTCGAGAATCTAATCTCTCTAGTAGTTCCTCTACTAGTATATCGTATTGCTCTGCAAATCAGAGCTCTATGAGATGCTCATGATCTACGATGGAGTGAGTTTAGGTGTGAAGACCTGATGGCATCTAAGAGTGAAAGACTTGTCGGAGATGCCATCCTCCGAGTTTGAATGCCGATGTGTATTTGAATAGTCTAGTGCCTTCGTACTGCATGTGCTGGCGTTTGCATGACCTTTCGCTTTATGTCGGGTGTCTCATCGACGTCTGGGGATGTTCGATCGATAACGATGTAGAATAAATGATCTGAGGCGCATGTCTATGTGAGTGACCTGCTCGAATAATGTGCGATCGTGTGAGGCTGACGATGGTAATGTCCTTTTTTGATGGACGACTCTCTCGGGCTGTGATAAAGTCTTTCCAAAACTGCCTCTCTCCGTTTTATGACCAACATGCTTTCAAAGGTGTGGTGAACGACACCAACTTAAGTCTTAACTGGGGAGAGAGCATTTTATGGTCAAAGTGGGCATTGTCTCGGCATAAAAGATTTCTAAGAAGGGATGGAGGTTGACAAAGCCAAATTCGATGCATTGCACAAATTTCCTCCATCAACACCTCGTCAAAGGTATTAGGTGTTTTCTCGGTCATGCCGGTTTTACCGGCGGTTGCGGGTTCATTCTGGATTTCTCAAAATATCCCGACCAATGACCCATCTCCTTGAGAAAAATACTCCATTCATCTTTTCCGATGACTGCATTCGAGCTTTCCAAACATTGAAAGATAGACTTACGGAAGCTCCAATCTTGATTGCTCCAAACTGGGACCTTCCATTTGAGCTTATGTGCGATGCAAGCGATTTCGCCATAGGTGCAGTTTTGGGGCAACGTCATGAGAAACATTTTCGGCCTATCCACTATGCTAGTAAGACCTTGATTGAAGCACAAACGAACTACACTACGACTGAAAAAGAATTACTTGCCATAGTGTATGCTTTCGAGAAATTCAGGTCTTACCTCATCATGAACAAAAGCATAGTGCATACGGACCATTCCGCCCTTAAATATCTCATTTGCAAAAAAAGGATGCCAAGGCGAATTGCTCCTATTGTTCTCCTGCCTCCAAGAATTTGACTTCAAAGTTATTGATACTAAGGAGCCGAAGAACCTCGAGGGACGATCATCTGTAGATTGGACAAACCCGTATGAAAACGTCAATGATCCTAAAGAGATAAATGAAAGTTTTCCTCTTGAGACGTTAAATATGGTGACCTTTCGTGGAGATTCTAGAACCCCGTGGTTTGCCCGTATCTTGGCAAAATACCACCGGCGGTAGATTCATGTGAAGAAGGTGATATGTCGACCCATAGCAGAAAAAGCAAGTTTTTCAAAGATGGTGAAGAGAGTATTGACAGTGTGTGCTGTGCGTCTATTTAACTCACGATCGTCGATGCACATCCTGGATGACCTCGATTCCTCTGCTTTTGTTGTTGTATGAAGACAGATCCGTGGTGATCCCCAACGCCGGAGGGAACTAGGTCTGTATGATTCTCTGGTCGTGTCATGGGAAAAGCTCTTGCAGTTGTTTCAATAATCTTGCACTTTCAGATGAATTTTAAGTCAGTCGATATGGCGCGATGAGCTAGGGGCGCGGCTCTTAGAACTTTAGGTCTGCAAAGCTGGAATTTCCATTGGGGTCAAGCCGGGAAGAGACCTGGCAAGCCTCACGGAAAACAATTCAGGATAATCTTGAGATTGTACGTTGAAAAGTTGCTTCCTTTCCGATTGTCTCCTCTTTCTTGGCAGATATTTGTTGCCAAAAAGATCTGAACATCCCTTCTCAATGTCGTCTTGTGCCTTTGAATCATGAGGATAAATACGGTCTAATCGAGATCTCTCCCTGTTGGGGATTTCAGTCATCACGAGGAATTCAAGGTTTCATTTTCCATAGGGAATCTGAACAAGTTTCTCATCACACACGATCATGGCGTGGTACCTTCGCAACAGTCCATACCGATAGTAACGTCTAAATTACCCAGATCTATGGGCATTAGGTCTATATTGAATGGATGGTTTAAGAAATTTAAAGTGCAACCCCGCAGAATAATGTCTACCCCGACTATTTTTCCCATCAGCTAGTTCTACCTCATAACTATTATCTAATAAAGTTGGGATGATGTTAATCAGGGAACTAAACGTAGCAGATATAAAACTCATATCGGTGCCAGCGTCGAACAAAGCTAGATGCATTAGCGGTTTTAAAATTGAACGTACTGTGATGACATTGGAGTCAGGGTTCCCTGATGCGTTCCATTCTTTCTGTGTTTCTAACCGCATACCCCAGCCTTGGCGTTCCTGATTGCCCCAATTCTTGTTCTTCACACTTTGACAATCTCTCTTAAATGTAATGAAGCTCCATTACTCAAAACACAGTTCCCCTTGGGGGCGCCCCATTTGCTTTTCTGAGCCTAGCAATCATTTGTGTTGGCCCGTACTCCTGCAGTCGGGGGTTATTAAAGTGCCTTATCTTATTGCTTATGTGGCACATTTCTGGATTGATGGGCCATTGTGGTGAAATTGGCACTTGGTGAACGTTGGGCAAGTTTCCCAGTTAAGTTTCTTATAACCAGAGTCCCCATATTGTAGACCTTGGCTACATTCTGCTTCTTGAAGGGTTGTTGTTGGTGTCCATGGTTGTTTTTGGATGAATCATCCACCTTCCCTTTGTTATTAGACTTTTCTGCATACGTACGGAGTTTCTGACCCATTAGGTCGTTGGCCAACTCAATCGTCTCATCAAATGTCTTGGGTTTGGAAGACTTCACATTTCCATAAATGTTGTCAGGGAAAGTCCACGGATTGTACTTGTTGACTTTCCTCGTTTTCATTTGACAAGATATGGTACATATCAGGGTTTTAAACTCTTTAGAAAACTTTTAGTATATGCTGCGAAACATCGTTCCTTTTGACCTTTAGGTTCCACAACTCAATCTCCAGTTTCTGGATTTCACCTGAGGACAATACTTGTCCATCATTTTCTTCTTGAGTCCTTCCCAAGTCATTGTGTATGCCTCGGGACCTAAGGTTCTTATCTGACCGTTCCACCAAGTCAAAGCAGCCCCTAACAAATACAGGTGGCAAACTTAACCTGATTCTCAATAGCACAACCATTGATATTGAAAATGGACTCCATCTTCTCATTCATTCGACGTAAAACCGACACGTCTCAGTTCTTGAAGTTCAGTGGTTGTCACGTCATGAAGGTTTAGTAGAACGAGACGCGAGTTTGCGCTATTACTTTTGGTTATTCCTGTTGTGACTGTGGCTTCTGTCTCTTTTGTGGAGTTTTCACATAAGAGACTGGCAACCTTAGCTTGTATGGATTCTCTAGTGGCGAACCAGATTCGATAGCGAAAGATGTCCTAAGGTACTAGTGATAGGTCTCGGCTTTTCGGTTAGATTGATTTGGTATAAATTGACGTCGCTTTATAGATAGGACTGGAGTAAAAGGTCGGCTTAGTTGCCTTAGTTTCAATTTCGATTTCCCGAAGTAAACACATTTACGAATACGACACCAAACATTGTTTTTCAGGATTGTAAGTGAAAATGGTGAAAATGGATTTAATTTACAAATGTACACGGTGACTACTATCTTTTTTTTAGCATGGCATAGTCCTTCCTGAATTATACATAGTTGATCAGGCTATGTATATTTGAGGGCTAACGATGCAATGCTCATTTTCATCAAAAATGTGTTATGTATAAAGAAGTATTACATAGTTTTATTAGATGACAAAATGATTCACAAGGTGGAAGTAAGGTTGTTGATTAGTAAGGGGTTCATGTTGTGGTGACAAATTGTCTATGAATCGATAACAAAATAGTTTTGAAAATTGACCATGGAAACAATTTATGAGGGACAACGAAATAGTCATAATGTTTTGGTAGATGGTTTGCATGGATAGATAGAGGGTTGAAATAAAATTGACGAAGTTTTCATAATACCATAATTCGACAGATAATCGGGTTCTTTGATTTTTCCCTCTAAAATACTACATGGATTCTTAGTACTACAATCCTTCAATACAAGATAATACATAAAAATGAGACATAAGCTCTAGAGGTAACAATCCATGATGACTGATCATGGGTGCCTCGAGCGCCTAAGACTCTCTAGCTCCTCCTGAATCAAACTCATATGGCGCTCCATCTTTTCACGGGTCTGCCTCTCACGGTTACGAGTAATTTTCTCGATTGCCTCTGTAGTCTTATTCCTAGCACGCAATGAAGCAATTTATTCCTTTGCAATGTCTATCCTAAATCTCAGGGCCATCAGCTCCTCCTGTATGGGCACCCCTACTAGTTGCTCTTGTATGCCTCGTATAGCCTCTCCGTGCTGGGCCAGTGTCCTCATAACGGTCGCTGCAGGGAAAGCAACTACAGCGACATGCTCTGGGTGAATGATATCCATCCTGATATCGATCGGGTCCCCAAGATTCCCCTCAACAGAGACCGGAATAGTGGGTGTAGCCATGACCTGCACAAGCAAAAGTTCATATAAATCGCTTTTATATGAAACCATGCAGGATGCGTGCAATATGGAAGGTAAACGCGATGCATGGTGAATGAATATGCACACATGTCAGGGATGGAAAATATGACATGGCGAAATGGAATGAATCATGGTACGATGGACGATGGTATGAATAAGTGGTGGTATGAATTGAATGATGGTATAATATCATATAAGATAGATTAATGTTTTAGAGCATACGAGCTTATCGTACTACCTTGCCTTAAAGAATGTTCTAGTGTTTATATAATAACTCTCATATAAAGAATGGTAGAGTATGTGTAAAAGGATGTAACTCATCTCTGTATATGTGTAAGGCCCTTATAGTAACGTACGTACTATAATATGAACACGTATATGAATCATGTAAGCATCTTAGTAAAACTAACTAATGCAAACAACTAGTGAATGTATGTCCCGTGAAAACCCCTTTGTATGAATGCAATGTTTGAAAGCGGTTATAGTCCAAACAAAACCTTTGACCTGGTTCTCTATAACCTTGGCTCTGATACCAATCTGTAACACCCTCAAAACTGAGTATGCAGCGGAATGTTGAATATCCGAGGGCGTTACATTTATGGATCAATAACACAAGATATGAGAACGACCTCTAAAAGAGTCGTTTAAAATACGATACATTGGATTTATTGAAATTGTTTTAATACAAAGCACAATGGCTTAAATTTGTTCAACACTTGATAAACAAGACTTTAAATCATAACAAGTATCCCAAATGTAATGACTCCAAATCTTTAATGCATGACTCCCCAAAAGAGTGACCCCAATGTATCCTTAGCACCTGGTGCTTCATTGACCTGAGAAAACATGCTTAAAACGTCAAACTTAAGTTGGTGAATTTCGCATAGGTTGTTGTAAATCAATAGTAGGACCTTACCAAGATTTTCCCCAAGTGAACATGCATCCCACGCATCACCAATCACAAAAAACGAATGTAATTCGTTTCCCAAGCTCATGACACTGAAGCTCGACGCGGATGAATGCCATAAATTGACAATATTACCCGTGTAATGATGTTATAACCCGAAACTTCCTCATCGAACATGCTATAACGTTCGTTCCCGGTGATAGCTAGTCACCCGAACGGGGATGTCAATCCCAAATAGATCTATCTATAACATTCACGCTTACAATCTAGTAATTAACAGTTTATGATAATGGGCTCAATGGGTTATCACTACTTAGGCAAACACGTAATCATAAGTAAAATGTACACTTGCGTCCAATTTGTAAAACAAAGCATGCTCTCACCCCAAGGATGTAAATCATTTAAATAATTGTAAAACATGGGGCTATGAACTCACCTTAGTAAGTAGTCCTCTGTGAATGATAATATATATATCCAAGTACGAATCACACCGTCAAATATCTAAGTAAATACGGCCATCTTCGTCTACAAATTTAGGGCTAATGACTGCAGAAGTATAAAACTACAATAAAATAGCGTAGTTTATATAATTACGGTTATCACTGTTGGTGTGCACATGGTTAATGTAGTTATATCCATCCGTCTGATGGCTCTTGGAAAAGTATATGATTTCACACGTTCTAGTATGTTCACGTTGTAACGTTTAGGAATAAATATCCATATTGTGTGTGTACAGTCGTGGTTTAACTTGTTATAATATATGATAAATATATAACTCGTCCGATTCGTTAAGTGTTTACAAAAATCACTTTCATTTACAAAATACCCTTAAGTTTCTTGTAATTATAAAACAATCCCTAGGTTTATGAAATATATACTATTTTCATTTCAAACCCTTAAGTTTCCATAATTACACTTTTAGTCCTCTAACTTTACACAATTTACACTTTAGGTCCTTACATGTTTAAACAGCCCCTAGCGTTTTAAATGTTACAAAAATAGTCCCTAACTATAAAGGAAATCCAATTTGACAGTTTTAGCCCCGTCTAGTTACTGTACATTTAACTTTAGTCCTTTAACTTTACAAAATCGCTTTTAAGTCCAATTTGTTCCTACAAGTGACATGATTACATTAAAGCTACATTTAAGCGTACCATAATAAGCATGTTCCAGCTTATAATAGTCAGGGGAGAGTTATTTTGGCTTATGGACTTATTGGGCCCGTTAAGGTTTCAATAAAGTGTTTTAAAGGTTCCGAATTAAGTTTTAAAAAGCATCGGAAGGCACTGTTAGCTTATTTAAATACACAAATCAGATTGGCTTATTATAAGTTGGGCATGAGACTTATTTTGAGATTATTAGGCTCGTTGGCCAATAACTTTTAACCGGAAAGTTTGCAAAAAGGTCCATTAGGGTTTCCTATTGATTTCAACTTATTTTCCATATTCAATAAGCTCAGTTGAGTCTGTTTGGCTAAAAAAATAAGCTTGAGTGAGCTTATTTGAGCTTATTCGAGCTCATTAGGCTCGTTAGCCCAACAATTCTTAGCCCGTTTGTTTGTAAAAGGGTTTATACATAATACAACTTATTTTATAGTTTCATTAGGCATTCAGGATTATGGTTAAGTTGTTTTCATTCTATGGCTTATTAAATAAGCATTTAAGCTCCGGTAATGGGTTTTCAGACCCATTACGAGTCCGATAAGTGTTGTGCGTAGTTGGGCTTAGTTTGTTTGGGTCCATTAACCTTCCTAGGCTTATAATAATCCTTATAATATGCTTAAGCTCACAAATAAGTTGTCAAAGCTTATTTGTGGCTTATGGGTTTTATGGTTCACGATAATGGGCTAATAAGCCCGTTAAGGGTCCGGTTGGTTTCCTCATGACAATTTAAGGTCCATGCATGTTAGATAAGTACCTTAGACTTCCGAATAAGCTTGTGAAGCTTATAAATAAGCTGTGGACTCCACCCCGTGGTCTGTTGGGTCTGTTGGGCTCCCTTAATGGGCTGTCAAGCCCAAAGTGACCCGAATTTATGCATTTGATTGATTAGTTTGATACTAGGGTTTCAACTAATTTTGTTTAGCACTCGTTTACACTTATTAACCATTATTAATCATATGCATTCGTTTAAATAGCCATTGTACACGTTCCCAAGCCAAGTGGTTTTGTTTACCCAAGAAGTTTACGTCTAGAGTTTATGCGTTTAACAAAAATGAACCCATGATCACCATGGTTCTCATTTGTATGCTTCTATGAAAAGTTTAAACCTTAGCTTGAAGTTTAATCATGTTTTATTCATGTTAGCACCACACAAGGCATATTATATGTTTAATATAGGTGCCTGAACCATGCATGAGTCAAACCATGCATGTTCACGCTCACGTATGTTGTTCAACACAAATTATACGTGACTTATACACTAGACATGAATATAACGAATGGTAATGCGACATGAAGCGCAGTCGTATTTAGTAATTATAGTTTCGACTTATAATGGGTCCTAGAGTCTTGGTTTATGGATTGCGAAGTAAATCCGATACGTTTACACTTAACTCATATATGACCTAAGCTCCAAAGCTTGCATACCCAAGTTTTTAGCTCGTACGGCCTCCTATAAGCTTGTATGAAGATTCTTAAGTTACTTGTATCCATGGAAGCAAATGTAGGCGTGTATGGGTTCGGTTATGTTGTAAGCCGAATGAAATAGGAAACAAATAAAGAGGTTTTTACTTGAGAGAGTTTTAGAGAGTTTAAGAAGTGTTGAAATGATGAGGTGAGTGTGTATTTATAGGCACATTAGCTAGTTAACTCCTCTTGGTCTTAAACCAACTAAATGCCGAGCCTAATGAGGTGGTTTTGGGGTTGGTTCCTAGTTAATCTCCTTGGTTTCTGATAAACCAATAGTACAAGCTTTATTACCAAAATTTATTAAAGATATGCTAGATTATGGAAAATCTTATGGTTTGTGTATGTGCATTGTATGTAACCGAGTATTCAAGGGGAAAAAGAGGAGCAAAAATGGTTATTGACCATTGTGTATTAGCTACTAGGAAACATTAAGTACCATTCTTAATTACATAGAGCTTGTACATGGTACTTTCGGGATCATTAGGAAATCTTCTAGGAAAATTTGTGTGTATATCCGGCCCTAGTGGGTTATTAACACAAGATTTTAATAAATTTTGTGTTAAAGGTTTAAAAGTGGGTATTGGTTTGAGTCTAGGTAAGTCTAGGTATTTCCGGGGTCTGTCCAAATGTATTATATTGCGAAACGTAAACCTTTTACGTGACCAATAAAAGTAAAACATGCAAAGTTCATAATTATCTTCATAATAATTATTTATTACTTGGTGGATGTAAACCTTAATTTATTTGGTGACCGTTTACATTAAATGTTTATTTCTAGTCTACGCGATTTAGCTTAAAAGTAAATATTAAAAGTAAACGCGTATCGGACTAAAATAAATAGTGACGAATAATAGATGTCGTAAAATGAACGAAAATTGAGAAATGTTACAGTACAATTTTAAATAAGTCTCTCTTCTAATTATTATTTTATAATAATATTTAGTCATCTCGTTGAACTTTCGACATTCATTTTGATTATTCGCTTACCCGTATCGGTATTATGTCCCGTATATTTCAAAAGTTTCTATTTTTATAATCTCCTCGTTTTTAACAATTCGTTTATGTCTATAATTATTTTACTAATGATAATAGTAGCGTTTAATTACTTTTTATAACATTCGATACGTTTATTATTAACCCGTTGACTTTTAAAGTTAACGTTGGACTTTAATTGACTTTGACTATATATATATATATATATATATATATAGTGGCATTTTCTTTGCTGAGCCACTTTTTTGTACAGAACCTACAGACTAGCTTTTTACTGTGTAATAATTGCATGATGTGTACTTTATATGATGCAGACCAAGATGGCATTTTTTGTAATTAAAATGAATGATTATTAATCCACTACTTATCTAGTTAAAAGGGTATTTTAGGAATATCAAAATTACTGTTTTCCAAAAACTGTTCCATATTTTTAGATCCATTTAGTTAATTCATTATTATTCCCTTCTATCTCTCCTTCAAACCCTAATCATTTTTATCAGCCACCAAAAATAAATGAGTCATAAAAAAACACATTATGAATCCAGAAATCAACTGACTGTAATCATTTTAGATCGTAAATACGCGCTATTTCTCCCTTATTTTTATTTCACATACATATAAACACACCTCGACATACAACTATGCCATATATACCACCTGAATACTGTCACAATCTGGTCCGGTATTGGGATAGTGGTTTGGGTTTGCGGCTTATCTTCTACAAGGAGGATTAGATATGGCGAATTTATAACAGGCATGAAGTATACAAGATCTTGTCTTGTAACTCAGAATAGGTGGCGTCCGATTATGGATCGTTGGTTTGTCTTTTCGATTTAGGTGGCGCTGCTTGGTTTGGTGTGTTTCGTTTTGTCTGGTGGGACGGTGGTGGGTCTTGTGGTGGCTTGTATTGGTAGATGACTTTGGTATGTGTATGATATGTTCAATAGTTCTGACCTGGTGTTAGTTTCTGTTCGTGAATCTATTTTCAGGGGTTGGTAACTAGTGGTGGTGATTGGGTGTGTGCGTCGGGGGGGGAGGTAATGGGAGTAGATCGGAGAGGCGATCGGGCTGCAGTCTGGGGTCACTGCATGTTTGAGGTGTCATCGCCTGTTGGTAGGCTTGTGGGTCGGCAATAATGTATTGTGCAGGCGTTAGGGTGAATGTTGTTGTTTTTTGGTTGTTGTTCTTGAGATCTTCACTAATCATTGATTATTTTTGTCTCTAATTTGTATGTATCTGTGGTAATTAATTATTTCTTTTTGTTTCGTTTTTCTTATTAATCTATTCAATTGCCCTTTGTTCTCTTTTTGATGTTTATTTTTTACCATTTGTATTATTTAGGTAGGTAGGTCACTTGTTGTCTTGAGGACTTGTCTTTAAATTTCTATCTTATATTGAGTCTTACTTGTTTATCCGGTAACATATGTAATATTTAGGCAGGTAGGTCACTTGTTTATCCGGTAACATATTTAGTTTATCTTATATTGAGTCTTTGCTATGTACAAGAACTTAGCTTACTCATTCATTATACATATTTCATTTTAGCCCCGCGCTCCTCAGCGAAGCGCGGGCTAAAAACCTTGTTGTATTAAAAATATGAAGAGTGCAAGACAGAGTTATGTAACATCAATTTTATTAAAAAAATATGAAGAGTGGAAGACAGAGTAATTTGATATAACTAGTTTTTTTATATATATTTGTTTTAGGGGATGTCTAAATCATAGGAATGACGGTGTGTGATGAAAATGATCAATGGATGCACCTTTACTTTTAGATGGCGTGCAAAAATGTTTTCGAAGCTGTACTTATATGTTCTCGAAGCTGTACATATATGTTCTCGAAGCTGTGCATATATGTTCTCGAAGAGTTCACAAATGTTATTTCAAGAGTGCACATTTATATTTAACAATATACATTTGTATTTGAATTGTATTTCATTTAGAGATTAAATGTACATCTTTAAGTTTTTTTGTATAAATTTTTGAAATAATGTACACTAGAAACATATGTACAACTATCATTTAAAAAAAACAAGTTTCATGGCTAAACAATTGTATAAAAGAAAAAAACACATATGCACTTTATTTTTTTTAATTTGTATGCAAGAAACATATATGAATTTCTATAATATTAAAAAAACATATATGCACCTCATTTTTTTGAAATAAATTTGCTAAAAAAATTAATTCTGAAAAAAAAAATTAATTCTGAAAATTTAAGGCTTAATAAAAAGTTTTTTTTAATTCAAAAAGAAAATGAAAATGTGTTTTACTATTTTACCCTTTTGAATTAAATAAAGTAATTTAATAATGCTAAATTCTTATTGGTATAAAGTTGGTTCTGTAAGTTCTGTACCAAAAAGTAGTTCTGCAAAGAACGGTCCCCTACATATACATACATAC
>BQNB010036104.1:0-34531 GCA_026074375.1 Tanacetum coccineum | reverse complement strand
CTTGTTCTATGATCCCTAAAAGTTATAAAATAACGAAAGTCAAATAAGTTAGTTAGTTGCTTAAAAAGAAAAAGTACAAAAAAATGAGAAATACAAAAATATGTGTAGGAATAAGTGTATATATTTAAAAAAATGGTAAAGACGGGGCTTTTCAAAACTTATGAGTCTTTACTTCCCCTTGACGAACACTTAACTACTTTTCGAGGTTATTAGTCGAGGGGGATTGAGATTCTTAGTTTTCGTAATTGTTTACTTATAGCATTGCGTGAGGACACGGCAATGTCTTAGTATGGGGGATTTTGGTATGTGTTTAATTACACATACCTTTGACCACTAAAAACGGACTTAAATGACCAAAAACGTACCAAAAATACCTTGTATTTGTATGTTTTGCATTTGTATTGTGCAGGAAATGGATATCCGAGAAAAGGACAAAAATCAAAGCCAAAACCGAGAGTAGAATTGGAAAGAGCGTGAAAAACCGAGGCCAAAGGTACAAAAGGATTGAAAACGGAGCTAAAACGGATATTTTCGGATCGACTCGACAACGTTTGTGCATTTAATGAAGTCAAGACGAAGTCAAAGTCAGACCCGGGATACGGCATTGGAAAGAGCATGGAAAAACGAACCCGAAACCCTATCATGATAAAATGGGCCGACCCGTACCCATTTTAGTGGGCCGGGTCAGCCCACTACACACTTGTAAGCCTTAAATCCAATAACCCTTAATTAGGATCCAACCTTAACAACCAAAAGCCCAATTCTTTTTTTTAAATCAAACCCGGCCCAAATACTTAACCCTTTTATACCCTGGCCCAAACACCACTTAACATACTTAACCCCTACACCTTAAACCCCATGACACCAATGGTCCTTAAACCATTGCACCGTTAGTCCAAAAGGACTAACGGTGCTAGTCCTTCACAAATTCAGGGGTTAACGACAGTTAGTTTTCTAACCTTTTTACCCCTAAACCCCAATACCTTTTTCACCACTCATCCTCACCCCCTTATAACCCTAAAACATTCACCCCTGTTAACCCAAAACCAGTTAAACGCCCTTTCCCGCCAAAACCCTTAACCCTACTATTCATTGTCGTTTTCCCTGTCACACCCTGCAACATACCTCCAAAATTCATCCCATGACAAATCCATAAACCCCACCCCCACATGGGCTCACATCCATGATGGCAATCCCTAACATCCCCATTGGTTAAAGGGTCGAGACAAGAAGATGGGTGGCCGTGATTGATTTTCTTGGAGCCAAAGGAAAATTGAAGGGCCAGGATGAAGGTTTTGAGTTATCTCACAAGAAAAACACAACAAACACAACCTTGGCAGCATATATAAGAGAGAAGACATAGATTGAACTGTTAACTAGGAACTAGGAGTAGTGTAGCTTAGATTTAATGTTTTTAAGTTTTATGTTTTATTTTTAATCCTGCCATTTACTTTTAATCTTGTAAACTTTTCTTTTTAATGAAATTTATGTTTTATAAAAATTCTGTCTTTTATGCTTCTAAAAACTGCTTATTGTGATTTACCTATTTTAAGTGCTTATATCTGTATTTCCATTGCTTAATATTGCTTAACCATGCTAGTTGGTAATCTGTTTTTACCTACCTTTGCTTAAACCAGCCTAATTCAGTTTAAAAATGGATTTAGAATTTCTAAGGGAGTGTTTGGGTCAAGGCTCAAAATGCGTCAAATGAGGCTCATTTCTGTTTATGGTTATTAAGTTTGATTTCATAAGATCTTATTAGGCCTAAGTTATAGTTTTTATAAGCTTTAAGTTAGTTTGGTTAAGTTTTAAAGTATATTGAATCTAATGTTCAAGACTGCTAGGTTTCTAATCTGCTCATAAAGCTTATCTGCCAATTTTCTTTAAAATAAATTTGAGGTATAGTTTTTGTGACCAAGACTTGATTTCTAATGCAGCAATGTTAAACTGATTTGAGTTAAAAGTCTTGAAAGAAAACTCTTGAGAACTTTAAGTTCATAAGAAGTCTTGTATAATTTTTCTTTAGGATTTGATTATGCAGACCATTATGAGTGAAGCTTTAGTTAATCTCTAGTTAAATGTTGTTTAAATTAGCTTATCAGAGTCTAAAGTCTATTAGTTTTATGTTTTTAGTTGGTAAAATATTTTCTGAGTCTAAAATGTGTACCTGCAAATAGCCTTTTAGCATAAAAAGCTAAAAACACTAGTTAAATTGTCTTCTTATCAGATGTTCTTCATACCCTTATTTTAGTTCAAAATTCTTAAAAATAGATTCTATGTGTCCCTTGTTGGGTAGTTTTTATCTTTTTGAGTTTTCATCCTTTACCTTGTTGCTTATTTGTTCCTAAGAGCTAAGCTGTTTAAGCCTTTTGTCATTTAGGATAGTTTAGCATTATGTCAGCTTATAATGCTTATTTCATCTTAATTTTTAAGTTTTGTTAAAAGTCATTTTTTTAAAGTTACTTATTCGTACCCAGTCTTTAAGTTTTTCTAAAAAGTAAAAAAAATGATTTATAAAAAGGGAAGGCATGGGGGTCGAACCCATGACCTCCCCCTTTATACCAAAGCTTAACACACACCTCTGCTACCAAACGTGCCCTTGGATCTTTTCTATCTTAGTCTGCAACATTAATTGTTTTAACCCTTTTTAGCCATTTAAGCTACCAGCCACTTTTAGCTTATTACCAGCTTATTCCAATAAGCTGGTAAGCCCTTTTTATTTTTCATAGAACCAGCATAGCTTAAACTACTTTTCATGATTTTGTCAGATTTTTCCCATTTTATTTAGTATTTTTAATGAATTTTTCTTTTTAAAACTGTTTTTAATTCATAAAAAATTAAATAAAAATCAAAAAAATATAATTCTTTTTTTTTAAAATTTTCTTTTATCATGTAGGACCTAGGAAAAATAAATTTGCATTCGTAGGGTTATTTTTGCAAAATTTTGTTTTTTTAAAGAATGGATTCGGATCCCGGTTCTTGTTTTCGCGTTTTAAGTTTAATTTCTTTAATTTTCATGTTCCCGTAGACTTAGGTTTTCCTTTTATGCCTTATTTATGCTTCCCATAGAGTTTTAAGTTATTCAATTGCCTTTTTATGCTTTCCCGTAGTTTTAAGTTTAAATTCCCGTGCCTTTTTATGTTTTTCCCGTAGAATTTAGAAAACCCAATCAAATCAAATCCTTGTTATTCAAGCATCCAAAAGTCAATCCAAATACGTAACCGTCAATTTCACGCCTCGTTGGGAGAACGACTCGGGTAAACACTTGTCCGGAATCATTTATATCATACCCGTGAGTTTGTTGACCTTTTTCCTAAAGGGTTGACTAGGTTGATTCGCGAGGATCCTATATTTGATATTTTCTATTATATTATTTGATATAATTACCCCTAAAAAGGCACGTTGTCATTTTGGCGCCGCTGCCGGGGAGGTGTGTTGCGACAATATCGTTACGGTTTGACGATTAGTGACTTGAAGACCCTTCCTCGTGAAGTTATTGTTTCCCGTTTGTGAATATTTTCTTTTATATATAAAAATACAAAAATATTTTTCATTTTTTAGTATAATTATAAGACAAAAACAAGAAAAATCAAAAATATAAAAACATTATCCTTAATAAATAAAAATCATCAATATAATGCTTTCAATTGAAGCATTATCATAATAAGTTCCCAAACGAAAGATTTAAAACTTGCCTTTGTGTCACTTGCGAGGGACGGCTTACCTTTAAAAGTTTAACAAACTATAAGAGGGGTATAAGGAGGGTTGTTCCGAGGAACTACGACCCTAAAGGAGAAAGGTTTTTAATAGCTTCGCGCTTTCCTACTCCTCCGCTCCTTTGTGCGTTTTTCTTTTAGAGAGCTACCGTGAAGCGAGTTGATTATCGGTTTAAGTTATTCAATCTCATTTTGTCCTTTAATAAAATATGTTGTTTAAAAAATTCAAAAAACCAAAAATAATCTCCTTTAACCTCTTTGCCATTTAATTCTTCTTCTTATCCCTCTTTATTGTTTAATTCTCATGGAGTCTTATTTCCGATATGAGTGTGTGGGGTGTGGACAACCGACGGATAACCCTTATTGTTATTCATGCACGTGCCAACGGTGCGGTTGTCATTTTATTGATGGAATTTGTCCAAATTGTACTTATGGAGATGGAAATCCAATCGATTTCTCAACTCCGTACTCTTTTAACGATTCTCAAAATTTTTCCGACCACCCCACACACTATGAACCAATCTTGTGTGATTTTTGCAGGAACGATGCTCGTTATGGTCACTATTGTACACCGCAAGTTCCAAACCCGGAACCATGCTACAATCAAAACTATGATGAGTTCCCACAAACTTTACCAAGTTTTCAACAACAAAGTCTTTGTTGTGAAAATTGCGGGGGTCCTCATGCGACTTTTGAATGTCAACCGATGAATCAAAATTTTCACGATTTCGGTTTTGACCAAATTCAACCCCCGCAGTCTCCCGTCATTCATCAACCTCCTCAAGAAATGAGCATGGAAGCTTTGCAAGCCCGAGAAGACCTAGAAGACTTAATGATTTCTATAGAAACCTTTTTAAGGAAATTTAATCGTATTTCTTTTAGAAAAACACCAAAGGTTTTAATGCAAGCTTGGGACAAATTTCTTGAAATTAAGCATGCTCAATCCGAGGAGGTACAAGAATTGCTTAGCAAACTTCTTCAAGATTTGCAAAGTATAAACGAGGAGTTGGCAGAATATATTAATACTCCAAGTTGGAATTTGCCTACCTCATCTTATGATGATGACGACGATGAGTATTCTTTTGCAACACAAGAATATCTCATGACATGTGCTACCGCAATCACACCCGATTCACCAAAAACGGACTCTCTCATAATGGAGGACAAACATCTTGACACAATTCCGGAAACAGAATCGGACGAATTCATAAAGTCTAGTGTTGAGAACCTTGTCCAAAACCCAAGTGAGTCCGAGGATGAATGTGAGTGTGATGTGCCCGATTGTGATGATTCTCAAACGACAAATTTTTTGACGTTTTCCAATCCTCTCTTCGACGATTCTACCTCTAGTGATGACGAGTCAAGTCATGAGGAGGTTATTCACGAAATGAATTTTAAAACTTATTCGAACCCTCTTTTTGATCTTGACGAGGAAATCAATTCTAGTAAGTTTAATCCGACTCATAATGAAGACCTCGATTCTACGCCGAAAGATGTTCGTTTTGATGCCGAGTCTTATCTTCTTGAATCATTAGTCAATCGTGATACTTTGATGGCTTCCCCTCCCAAGATTGATTTTCTTCTCGATGAGTTCGCCGGTGAACTCACTCGTCTCCAATCAATTCCACCGGGAATTGATAATATCAACCTTGATCCGGAGGGTGATATTTTGTTTTTGGAGAGTTTGCTTTACGATAACTCTTCTCCCCGACCACCGGAAGCTTTTCAAGCCAATTCTAATACGATCATCGAGTCTCTTCCCATCTCCGTTGACGCTCTTAGGGAAGAGATCGATATATTACACGGTCCGGATGACTCAATACCACCGGGTATTGAGAGTGATGATTTCGACTCGGAAGATGACGATAATTCTACTTCCCTTCCCGAGTTCGAATCATTTCATGTTGATTATCCCGATTCGGGAGATTCAACCATTGATGTGGTGGAAGACATCCCCGTGGATGTGCCTAATATTTTGCCCACCCATCCCGCCCTTCATATGGATTTCGACTTCATTCCTTCTATTAATGATCTCGGATCCGATCTTAATGATTCTTCTCCTTCCGGAGATAGAAACAAGATTTACGATCCGGGGATATGCATTGAAGTCAAATCCACGAGATTTCTTGCTACTCTTTCCCCCGTGATTGATACTTTAATTCCATTTTCATCCGAAAATGATGACAAAGTTTTCAATCACGGTGTTCTTGCTTCAAAGAAGAAATCTCCTCCTTCTTCATCACATCGGGGCTTTAAAGCTTCCAAGCTTTTTCATCATAAAAGCCCGATGTTGATTCATGGAGACAACACTCCTAATTTGGGTGTTCGTCATCCCCATTTTTATCCCCCTTGACAAAGCTCAAGTATGGGGGGATCGGGTCAAGCTAAGTGACCTTAAACAAGCGCTTCGTGGGTGGCAACCCATGCTTATCCTAATTATAATGATAAAAGTATTAATGAATAAGTGTTTTTTTGTGAGGAGGCTCGCCTCTTCCTTTCTCGTGTGCTTGTGTTTTGTGGTTTATTGTCCAGAATTTCCCGGATTGTGATGACTCTCGTGCTCGTGGTTTTTGTCATTCGATCACTCGAGTTTCACATCCTCAGCTTCATTTTGGGAATCCAATATCCAAATCTTATCGACTAACGTTTATCTTTAAGCATACTTAATAAACGGCTTAGGATTTACGTAGGTACCCTTTAAAACATTAAGGACAATGCATTTCTTAAAAACATTGAGGACAATTGTTTAGTTTCTAGTTTGGGGTGATCTATCGATTTGATTGTTGCCTTGCATTCGTTTTTTTCCGTAATCCTGTTTTTACACCAAAATACCAAAAAAATAAGAAAATATAAAAAATTTTCAAAACTAAAATAAGTGTATTTGTCACAATTTTGGGACTTTCCTGATGGGTAGAATAAGAATAATTTTGAATCGATCGAGGTGTTGAGCTCTAGCTTCGTTCCTTATATTTTTGGACTAAGCGTTCGCGGGATCTTTCGCGAGAACGTTAATGATAGTGTTTATAAACTAGAGTTGGATGTCTAAACAAGAATTATTTGGAAATCTTTAAGAGCTAATGTTGTGTTAGATATTGTGGCTTTTTTTCCTTGTAGATTCCTAATCCGAATAATATTACGTGCTATATTTGAAAATTTAAACTTAAAATCAACATTCTTTGATGATGTCAGTCAATAATATTTTTTTAGTCTTAGAATTCAAATTTATTACTTAAATTTGCCAAAAACGATAAGTCTGTTATATATCGTGAAATATAGTGTGAAATGAAAAAAAAATGAAAAATATGATGAAAAATGAAAAATCGTTTGATGTAGTATATTTTAATAACTTAAAAATGTGGGCTGATTAAATGTTTGCTGCATCTTGACGGCTAATCAAACGATGTTAAAAGCCTTCTAAGATTGCACTTAATAAGATATTAATCCGTGAGACTGATAAAAGTTTGTTGAACTCTTGCCGGCCTTCACAACCGATGTTGACAGCCTTCATAAAGCGTCGAGGATTTTCCGTTGTTTATATAGTATAATTAATGTTAAGTGTGAAATATGTGATTAATAATTAGGGAAATCTATTTTTCTTGAATTTAAATATGCTTTCGAACTAAGACTGTCTCATTTTTATGGTTTTTCTAAATAAGCTATGTATAAACGGGAAACCTAAGAGTTTTTGAAACCAAATGTCCATGAATCCCGATACTAGTCTCTGTGGGGTGTCAAAAGCATGGTCACTTAGCCGCAAGGTTGGGATGTGCCGAGACGAAAGTCGCTACATGGGATGATCTCGCCTTCAAACTCATTATTCTCGGGTAGAACGTGAAGCATAGTAATTTTGCAAAACGTTGATCTATGGTTGAAATTCGAAATGGCACATTCACCTAATATATAATAATAATTGTCGGGAGTGAAAAGTTCACAAGTTACAAATATGAGTAGTGTTAGCATCGTAACTTATATTTAACGGTGATTTCGTTTTAAGCTTGGTTTGGAACGAGTGAAAAGTTGGGAACGATGAATTTATCCTGTTTGGGGCATTTTAGGATTAAAGTGCGTCTTGTTCTATGACCCTAAAGTTATAAAAATAACGAAAGTCAAATAAGTTAGTTAGTTGCTTAAAAAGAAAAGTACAAAAAATGAGAAAAGAGGAAAAATACAAAAATATGTGTGGGAATAAGTGTATATATTTAAAAATGGTAAAAACGGGGCTTTTCAAAACTATTGATTCTCTAATTCCCCTTGATGAACACTTAGCTACTTTTCGAGGTAATTAGTCGAGGGGGATTAAGATTCTTAGTTTTCCTAAGTGTTTACTTATATCATTGCGTGGGGACACGCAATACTTTAGTATGGGGGATTTTGGTATGTGCTTAAATACACATACCTTTTACCTATAAAAAATGACCCTAAACGACCAAAAACGCACATAAAATGCCATATATATGCTTGTTTTTGTGTTTGTACTGTGCAGGTACCGGATATTCACTAAAGGACAAAAAACAAAGCCAAACCGGACAAAACCGAGCACGGATTTGAAAAGAGCGTGAAAAACCGAGGCCAAAGGTACAAAAGGATTGAAAACGGAGCTAAAACGGATATTTCCGGATCGACTCGACAACGTTTGTGCATTTAATGAAGTCAAGACGAAGTCAAAGTCAACCCCGGGATACGGCGTTAGAAAGAGCATCGAAAACCAAACCCAAAAATACTTTGAAGACTAAGTGGGCCCACCCGTACCCACCTAGTGGGCCCGGATCAGCCCACTACCCATTTACATAAACCCTTAAAGCCCATTTTCCTTTTATTAATACTAGCCCATTTCCCTTGTAAACCATACACGGCCCAAACAATGAAAATAGGCCCAAACCACACACTTAACTGTGTTAGCCTAAAACAGCCCATCCCACTTAACGACAATTAACACCAAGGACTGAAATTGTAAACACACTTAACACCCTTGAGGGCCAAAACTGCCAAGTCTTAAAAGTTTTTTCACCACAAAGGACTTCAAGTGTAACACACTTATATAGGTTGAGGGACTTACTTTGCCAAGTTCTCAAAGACATACCCTGCACCCCTTATAACTTAAACAAAAAAAAACAAATACCCGCCAAACCCTGTCACTCTCAAACCCCCTGCAACCTCGACCACTGTTCACAATACTCCAAAAACATCACCCTCTCAAACCCCACCCCCACAAACTCCCAAGGCCATGTTGGCAATCCCAAATGCCCCCATTGCTGAGATTGCTTTTGGGTTCTCCTCACACAGCAAACACAACAAGCATAAGTGAAGACCCCTGCAGTTTGAGAATTTTATATAAATAGTATTAGGTTTCCATTTGAAAAAGCTTATGTAGTGTAGGAGTAGTGTAAAAATTTAATTTAAGCTTATTTTACTTCCCTGTATTTACTTTTTCCAAGCAATGTACCTTTTAAATCTTTAATGAAAAGTTAAGTTTTTAAGTTTTATGCAAATCTGTCCTTTTTTAATCTTTATGCCCTTAAGCAAATTTTGTTCAAAAATCCTTTCTATAAGCTCTCATAAGCTTATAGAACCTGTCAAACTCATATAAGCATATACAATAGCTTTTGTGAGTTTTGGTTGTCATTGGAATCAAAATTTGGATTATTAGCTTTTTGGATGATAAGCTTACAATGGAAGAGCTTATAGGTATTTACTGGCTTATTTAGATAAGCTAGAGCTTGTAGACATAAGCTAATTTAAGCATTTATAAGTCCTAGTTTGTGCAAAGGACAAGGTACACTCTCATTTTCTCATTTTTTTGTATTTTACTGTTTAAGTGCTTAATTATTGCTTATTCATGCTTTTTATTGCTTATTTATGTTATTTGTTGCTTACGTATGCTTATTTAATGCTTTGATGTCATTTGTTTGTGTTTTAATTTAATACTGTCCTTTATATGCTTTTACTTGGTTATTGCTTATTGGCTTATTTCAGTGCTTATCTTTGCTTGTATTTTGCTTATTTTTGCTTAACTTTAAATACTTGTTATCTGTCTTTAATGTCTTTTGCTTAAATCATCAAAAATAAGCTTAAAATTTTGATTTAAGAAATAAAAGGGGTGTTTGGCACAAGGGCCAAAATGGGTCAAATTGGTGTCTTAATTGGTTTGGGTCACTAAGTCACATTTAACAAGATCAATTTAAGTGATTTAAGCTGTTTTATAAGGTTGTCAATGTTTAAAATTCATTTCTAAGGTCTTAAAAAGTAATGGCTTAAATCTGTTGTTTTACAAGTGAATGATTCAGCTTAATTTATAAGATTTGAATAAGTGCTTGTTTTTGTTGTTTCCATTCTTGTTTTTGAGTTTTATTTGCAGTATTGTAAGCTAGTTTGAGTGAGAATTGACCATTTGAGTTCTAAGTCTTTCTGTCAATTTTTTTAACTCTTAAAAAAGTCAGTTTTTGATTTCCAATTTTAGATAAGTTAAAAACAGTTTTAGTCTCTGATGTTCAAAACTTAAGCTTATTGGATAGTAGGCTTGATCTGTTTTTATCTTAGTTTGCAATTCAGCCTTGTTTTACTAGCTTAATTTCAAGGCTACATATTGCCTTTTTGTCCTTTTAAAGAAAACCACATTCAACATGTACTGAGTGTGACAAGCTTTTTCTTAAGCTTTTTTCAAGGCTCATTTGTATTTCAAACCCATATTAGATTGCTGATAATTGTAGATTTGAAGTCAAGCTTTAAGGGCATATAAGCCTCATGCCCATAAGGATCCCTTTTAGGTGCTTAAATTTAAGCCCAAAAAGTGTCCCTAGGGCTGTTTGGCTAAGTACTTTTGGCCAAATTGCTTATTTGATCTTTCTGTCTTTTTCAGCCATTTTCTTTTGCTTAATTTTGTTCCTACTTGCTTATTCGGGTTGTTTGTGACGGTGTTTGCTTATCTTTAATTTGCATTTGCTTATTTGCTCTTATAAGCCAATCTGTTTAGCCTTTTAGTCATAGTGTGAAAAAAGTATTCTGTGAGTTTATTTGTTCTTTTTCTTGCTTATTTATTAAGTTTTATAAAAAGTCTCAGTTATAAAATTTGCTTATTTTTGTCTACTTTATAAGTTTGTAAAAGAAAAATAAAAAAAATGGTTTATAAAAAAAGAGAGGCGTGGGGGTCGAACCCATGACCTCCCCCATAGATAGCAAGCACCTCACACACGCACACACAAACCAACTGCCCTAAGGACTTTTTTAGTTTAATAGTTGCATTATTAAATATTTATATGCATTTTCATTTTTGCTTATTAGTTCTTAATTGCTTTTTTATTGCTTATCCATTCAACATTTTTCCAACTTTTTATTTTTCTTGCATTCTCCTTAGTTAGTAGTACTTTCTGTAATTTTTCCACATTTTTATAAATTAGTTTACTATTTTTAATCATTTTATTTCATTAAAACAGTAATTAATTCATAATAAATAAAATAAAAGTCAAAAAAATATAATTCTTTTTTTAAAAATTTTCTTTCATCATTTAGGACCTAGGAAAAATAAATTTGCATTCGTAGGGTTAAAATTTTACAATTTGGTTTTTTAAAGAATGGGTTTAGAATCCCGTTCACGTTTTTCGTGTTTTTAAGCTTAAACCACTTTCGTTTTTGGTCTAGTTTTCTTTGTTCTTACTTTTTAGTCACTTAGGGTTAATTAAAAGTTAAAAAATCAATTTAGGATTAAATTTCGATAATTTAGGTTGCTTTTTCCCGTAGAGTTAGAAAACCAAATCAAATCTTTCTTGTATTTAAGCATCCAAAAGTCAAACCTCTTACGTAACCGTCAATTTCACGCCTCGTTGGGAGAACGACCCGGGTAACACTTGCCCGGAATCATTTATATCATACCCGTGAGTTTGTTGACCTTTTTCCTAAAGGATTGACTAGGTTGACTTGCGGGTTATATATTTTGATTAAAATTATACTACTATTTGTTATATAATTACGACCCTAAAAAAGGTACGTTATCATTTTGGCACCGCTGTCGGGGAGGTGTGTTGCGACAATATCGTTACGGTTTGACGATTAGTGTCTTGAAGACCCTTCCTCGTGAAGTTATTGTTTTCCGTTTGTGAATATTTTCTTCTTATTTTTATAAAAATATAAAAATACAAAAATATTTTTCATTTCTTTTTAAAAAAACAAGAAAAATCAAAAATATAAAAACATTATCCTTAATTATCAATAAAAATCATCATCAATATAATGCTCTCGACTGAGGCATTATCATAATAAGTTCCCAAACCAAAGATTTAAAACTTGCCTTTGTGTCACTTGTGAAATACGGCTCACCTTTAAGAGATTAACAAACTCTAAGAGGGGTATAAGGAGGGTTGTTCCGAGGAACTACGACCCGAAAGGAGGAGAAGTTTTTTAATAGCATCGCGCTTACCCCCCCCGCATCCTATCGCTCCTTGGGCATTTTCTTTTAGAGAGATAAAACCTTGAAGTCAATTGAATTTGGTTTAAGTTATTCAATCTCATTTTGTCCTTTAATAAAATGAATTGTTTAAAAAACTCGAAAAACCAAAAATAATCTCCTTTAACCTCTTTGCCATTTAATTCTTCTTCTTATCCCTCTATATTGTTTAATTCTTTTGGCGTCACTCGATTATCGTTTGAATCCTATTTGCACGATTAAAGAATGTTCATCTTGTGGAGCTTCGTACAATCAATCATGTGGTTGTTCTAAAGGGGGTTTCGTAGACAAGTTTGTTTGTGATTCTAATAAAACACCCGACTCGTCTCAACGACCCCCTCAGAATTGTCCCAAGTATGGAAACCCGGTTGATGGTCTATATTGTCGACAATGTGCTCTCTTACGAAAGAAATTGAAGGAAGTTTGGTCTATAATTTGTTATGAAGATGAAATTTTCCAAGACTTTCTAAACACTTCCGAGTCACCCAATGACAAAACTAATGTTGTTAATGCACCTCAAGAGCCATTCGTCTTCAATCATCTCCCCGGTGAAAATTCTTCTCAAAGGCCACCACATATTGACCACCATTGTTGTTACGGGTGTGGTGATTCGTTAGACGGTATCTTTTGTCAACGATGTACTTGTGAGTCTTGTGGGAACGGTGCTCATTATGGCTATAATTGTCTGCCGAAAGTTCCGACTATCTCTAATCCGAAACCATGCAACAATCAAACCATTGATGAGCTCCCACAAACTTTGCCAAGTTTTCATCCGACATGCTATTCTGGAGATGGAAGTTCATTCACTTATGATTCCACACCTAATTATGTCGATGATTCTCCTAACGTTTTCAACTCACATTCACAACCCTCGACGTATTCTTGTGAGTTTTATGGGAACGATGTTCATTATGGTTACGATTGTCCACCTCAAGTTCTGTTTATCTATAATCCGGAACCATGTTACAATCAAGACTTTAATTTCCCACAAAATTTTCAATATTTTCAACAATAATATATTTGTTGTACTCGCTGTGGGGGCCCGCATGAGACTTTTCGATGTCAACAAGTGATCTTTTACGAACCTTGTTGTGAAAATTGCGGGGGGCCTCATGAGACTTTTCAGTGTCAACCGATGAACCAAAATTTCGATAATTCTAATTCTTTTGGTTTTAACCAATTTCAACCCTCGTAGTTATTTATCGATCATATTGATTCAATGAATGATCATCTAAAAGCTCATAGAGACTTTCAACAAAGGATGAATGATTCAATGATTGAGCTTCGTGAGACGTTTCAAGCATGGTTACAACAACGTCAAGAACAAGTGGTTAATCTTGATTCTTATACTCCCGAGCCTTCGCAATATCATAAGATTCCCATTTACTATGATGATGACGATGAAAGTTTTCTATTTCCCGTTTAGAGATACTATTATTTCTGAACTTCCTCAGTGTATTGCAATCACACCCGTTTTATTAACCGAGGAGCCCGTTGACTCTCTCATAATGGAGGATGAGCATCTCGACACTATTCCGGCAACAAAATCGGACAAAGTAATAAAGTCTAGTTTTGAGGATCTTGTCCTAATCCCAAGTGAGTCCGAGGGTATTTCTGACAAAATGTGTGATGTGCCTTATCGTGATAATTCTCCGCCTCTTAACATTTCAAAAGATTAATTTAAGGATTTCTCCGATTCTAATGATGATTTTACTTCGATTGATGACGATTCTTTCTCTATTGACAACATCGATTATGTTGAGGCATCACCTCTTGATTCTGAGCTCGTCAACTTAGAGGTGGTAGAGATTGTTATCTCGGAAGTTGGAGGGGTTGATATTGATATTCTTCTAACAATCAAAGACGATGTACTTAGTGAAAAATTGTTAAATGTCAATCTTCTTATTGCTAAGATCAAAGCATTAAAAATAATCCTAACTTCCAATCCTTCTTATTTTGTGACCAAGTCATCCTCCAGCATCTCATACTTTTTTTCTTGAGAGGAGACTGACACCTTTGATAAAATCTTTACCCCGAATCTGAAACTTTTGCTTAATCTGGAAGAATTAGTAGTGGCTAACCCCCTCATCTTATTTAGATATTATCTCTTCCAGATTATGAAGCATGTCTTGTGATAGTGAGCCCCGATTCGGGAAATTACACTATGGATGTGGTGGAGAGAATTATTTTCTGATAATCCAAATAGAAACTTTTACGTTTCCATATGGTTGGCGTTCATGATTACCACCCATCCTACCTCAACTGGATCGGATATCACTCTTTCTAGTGATTCCCATCGGATTCGACCTTGTATTTTTTCTTTTCCCATACAACTAGAAACAAGATTTTCGCTCCAAGGGATATTTCATTGAAGTCCAAAACAAAGATATCTATCACGAATGAATTTTCTATCTCATCATACGGATCCTCTTCCTCTAGTGTTTTGACAAGCTTGCTCCCATTTAATTATACGAATAAGGACAACGAATCTTCAATCCTGTATTCTTTCTTAGCTCTTTCTAATTATGAGAAATCTCCTCACTCACTTATCTCATCGTGGCTTAAAAGCTTTCCCAGCTATTTCTAAACGCCCGATGATAATTTTCTAGAGGGAAACATCCATCCTTGGATGTTCCGTTTCTCCATTTCTATCCTCCGTGACCAGCTCAAGTATGGGGGATCGAGTCAAGCTCAAGACTCGGTTAACAAAAATAAGCGCTTCGTGGGTGGCAATCCATGCTTATCCCTTAGTTTTATTAATGAATAAGTGTGTTGTGAGGAGGCTCGCCTCTACCTTCTCTCGTGTTTTGTGGTTTATTGTCTAGGATTTCCCGGATTGTGATGACTCTCGTGCTCGCGGTTTTGTCCTTCGATCACTCGAGCTTCATATCCTCAGCTTCATTATGGGAATCCAATATCCAAATCTTATTGACTAACGTTTATCTTTGAGCATACCTTAATAAACGTCTTTAGATTTACATAGAGACCCTTCTTAAAATATTGAGGACAATGTTCAATTCTAGTAAGGGGGGGGGGGGGATCTATCGATTTGATTGTGCCTGCAGTCGTTGTTTCACGTAATCTCATTTTTACCACCAAAATACCAAAAAAATAAAAAAATTTAAATTTTTTCAAAAACAAAATAAGTGTTTTGTCACAATTTTGACTTTCCTGTTGGGTAGAATAAGAATAAATTTTGAGATGCCGATCGAGCGTGTTTTGAGCCTAGCTTGTGTCCTATAACTTTTAGACTAAACATTCCGCAGAACTTTGCTAAGAACGAGAAATGATAGAGATTAAATATGGAGTTGAGATGCTTAAACAAGGATTAGTTGGAAAGTCTTAAGAGCTCATAAGATGAAGTTTGTATCTATCCCTCCTCCCTTAAAGCTTCTACACCGGAATCTAATTAAACGTGTCTTTATTGAAAAAATAAACTTAAATCAACAATTTTTGAAGTATGGATGATATCAATAATTTTAGTTCAAATTTATACTTAAATTTTCTAAAAAGAAATTTACTCTATATCTTGGTAATAAAAAAATGGAAAAAATGAAAAAAATGAGTAATAATTATAAACTGTGGGCTAATAAAAGTTTACTGCATCTTGCTGGCTCACAACCGATGTTGCAGTCTTCTAAATAAGCACATAGAATACCCACGTGACTGATAAAATTTGTTGCATCTACCGCACATAACCGATGTTGCAAACCATCTAAAAAGGTCGCTAGATTACATTAGTTTACTGGATGGTTAAATTATATTAAGTGTAGTAAACGTGAATTAATAAATATAGGGAAAATCTCTTTTTCTTAAATTTAAATATGCTTTTGAACTAAGACTATTACATTATAAGTTGTAATTTTCTGTATATACAAGAAATCTAAGAGTTTTTCAAACCAAAGGTCCGTGAGTCTCGATACTAGTCTTTGTGGGATGTCAAAAGCCTGGTCACTTAGCCGTAAGGTTGGGATGTGCCGAGATGAAAGTTGCTACATAGGATGATCTCGCCTTCAAACTCATATTCCTCGGGAAGAAAACGTGAAGTCATAGTAATTTTGGCAAAATGATCGATCCATGGATGAATTCCGAAATGGCACATTCACCTAAGAATAATAATGACGGGATGAAAAGTTTCACAAGTTACAAATTGAGTAGTGTAAGCATCTTAACTTATATTTAACAGTGATTTCGTTTTAAGCTTGGTTTGGGATAAGTATATAAGTTTCAGGAAGTGATGAAATTGTCCCTTATGAGGGGCATTTAAGGATAGAAATATGCGTCATTGTTCTAATGATCCCTCAAAAAATTATGAAAATAATGAAAGTCAAACATGTTAGTTAGTTGCTTAATAAGAAAAATACAAAAAAAATGAGAAAAAAGGAAAAATACAAAAATATTAGTGGTAGTAAGTGTAAATATTTAAAAATGGTCAAAACAGGGCTTTTCAAAGCTATTGATTCTTTAATTCCCCTTGATGAACACTTAGCTACTTTTTGTTGATCCCACCCATGATCAATTTCTTTATAGTATAAAGTGTTTGTTACCTTGGAAGAATCTAAAATAACAAAGATTGAGACTTTGTATGTATACCAAAGTGTATGCGGAATCTACATTTTGATACTCTAGAGATGTTTGTCAATTGAACAGTAATAACCAAAAAAAACAAAGAACAATGAACAAACTGCTTCAATATTATTAGAATAATACGAGTACTCTTGTAGTACTGGGGTTACAAAACCTTGAAGCTATTACAAATTTTCTCTCTAAGTATTTCTATCACTTGAATGATTCTAAAATCTATATATCTATGCTAAACTTAGGATCTCCTTTTATAGACCACAAGGAGTCCTTTACAAAGATATCTGCCTATCTTTTAGGATCAGTTATAATTCAAAACTAAACATCCCGAAATAATCTCCATGCATCCTTATCTTCAGTTCATCAGCTTTGACTATCAGTAGTATTAACTCTTTTGTCTAGCAGTAGAAACTAACACTGATCATACAAGTTTGTACTACATACCAAACTTCTTAATACTGTTGGCAAGTATTAAGTCATATGAAGATTTATATCCTAACAACCTCCCCTAAAACTTGTGATTGTCCCCTTCAAATCAACAAGTTTCTTCTGAATAAACTCTTCTAGTCCTTCTTTCCTCCTCTGATGATTTCTTTCAAACAAATCCGTGCACTTCTTATATGAGATCTTATAAACCTGAAAGCTCAATCACTTTTAACGCTCAAGATCAACTAAATCTCTTCTTCAACATCTTGGAAATCATCTCTTGGCTTAAAGGATATTTCTTCTCTGTCAGCATATGTATGGCCATTCCATTCTCCATCAGTAGAATGTGAATACCACAAAAATCATACACACTCCAGCTTAACACATTGTATTGATGCTGATTCTTCCATATCTCATCATCTTCATTTGGCTCAAACAAAGTGTGTAAATCTCCCAAATCATTAAAACAGATCATACCCGTCATTATTGAAGCCCTATACCTTTCCTTGACTAGTCTGTACAATTCCTCTACATCATGTCTATCAAAATCTTCTAGCATCTTAGTTAAAATCTTATAATTCTTTGAACTGCCATCTCATCTAAATACTTGATAATACATGAAAGTCTCTGTCAAAACATAAGTCTTCCAATCCATAATTGGAAACTTTGTAGATATAGATTCAACTTCTATAGGAACCTCTTCTCCTTTGTATGATATCTAAAAATTCGTTGAGTTCTTTATTTTCTACAGTATCTTCCTCCATCTTTTGTCTCTTCCTTGTGCTTTTCCTAGGAATTGACTTCTTTCTCTTTGCTCCAGGTTCTTTAATAACTTCTTTCTTTTCTTCTTGTGTTTGAACTTCTTCTTCCACAATCTTTTCAGGAGACTTTTCTTTTTCAGGAGACTTTTGTTGTTCACTTCCATGCTCTGCATCCATAGGCTCAATATTTTGATTAAAATCCCAAATCTTTTCAAAAATTGGCCTTATTTCATTGTAAGACATTCCCTTGAAGTCACTGATCTTGAAGTTCCCTTGATTCTTCAAATATTTGATCATATTTCTTCTTGCTTGAGCAATTGTCTTTGGCTTCATTTTTAGAGAATGATATTTGATGACTGAAGGATCATTCCAGTCAATCTTCTTAGAGGACCTAGTTTCATCCATAGCTCTTTTCCTTTCTTCTTCATCCCACTGTCTAGCAATCTCCTCATCTCTAGCAATTTGAGCTCTTTGTTCCTCATTCATTTGCTCTTCAAGTCGATAGCTACAGCATAACCATAACCTTTCTTGTTCAAGGTCCTTCTTAGATTTCTTCTTAGGCTCTTCCTCTATCATTATGGCTTTTCCCTTATCTTGTCTTGACCTTTTCTCTGCACTCCTTCTTGTATAGGTGACAGTTCCTCCAGCAGTACTAAAACTTACCTCAGTAGTACTAACTATTGGAACTTCTTCAGTAGCAGTACCTTTCTTTGCACCAGTAGTACTAACTTCATAACTTGCTTTCTCACTTCCCTCTTGATCTTGAATGACTTCAGTTGGAGTCACTTCTTGAATGAATAGTTCAGTGTCAGTACTTACTTTTTCTTGACCTTCTGCATCAGATACCTCCTCCTGTTTGAAGAATCATCTTCAAATACTTCATCAACTGAAGAACAAACCTAGCTTGTAGCATCCTGGTTTCCCAACCATAAGGATGATACATCTAGCATCTTTACCCCTGAGACAAAGCTTAGTAAAAATTAGCAAAACTGTATGTTTTCATTGTCTTCATCAAGTCAGCCTCTAAAACTCCAATCCTGTCAGAAAGTGTGGTAACCAAATTCATCAATTCTTGAAGTTTCAAGCTACCCTCATCACTTCCATGTGAGTGAACAACATGGAGAGGTGAGTCATGAGGTGTAGGAAAGTGGTGTTCTATTCCAGGTTGTGTTTGTGTTGATGGTTGTGTGGTAATGGTTGAGTAGGTGATGGTTGTGTAGGTGATGGTTGATTAGCAGGGGTAGATTCAAATGAAGGTAAAGGTAAAGGGGAAGGTGAAGATGTGATTCTGGAAGGTGAAGTTGAGGGTTCAGTATCATCTAACATAGTGGGAAATAGAGCAACCTACTGGCCTAAAAATCCCTTGGTAGACCTCTTCATATTACTAAACACTTTCACACTGAGAGATGGAACAGAATATAATCTTGTGTGCTGTTGAAGCTTGTGCCTCTGCATGTATAGGCATAGTTATATAAACCTAGGGTACATCAAAAACTTATGGGGACTAGAGATATTAGACACTACGTGTTCAAAGATCATCCTAGAAAAATTAAACTTCCTATTTGTGGCTAAACATATAACAGCAGCGCAATAATTACTACTAAACTGGCTCCCAAGCAGTCTTCTTTGGGCTTAAGCAATGAAGAATATTATGAATAAGAAACCTTCAATAAGGTGAAAAGGAACCTTTTTGAAAGGTTAACTTATCTAAGTCAGTATGATATCCTATAAGCGCTAATTATTCAAAGATCTCTGAGTTTGGAATAGAGGTAATACCATCTTTGTCAGCCAACTTGAGATGTCGTCGTAAAGATCCATCGTATAGACAGCGGAGTGACCATCAATAGTGCATTAAGCAATGACTTCTCCAATATCATCAGTTGAAAGCCTCAGCAGACCCTCCAAAATTGTTTGAATTTTTAAAGGGAGACACAAACCTCTGGCTTCTTGGTGAGTGCATAGCAAATGTGACTTCGATTTAGGAAATCGATGATCTGATGAAACCCTGCACTTCCCGTAGATTTTTCTAGACATGCTACCATGTTATGTTTGTCACAAAACTCCAAGTTTGCCATGAATAAAACTGTGAGTATTCAAGTGGGATATGATCGTGTATGTAAGTATGAAGGCTGGAGAAAGTTAATTGCAATTTAATAGAGAAAACAGAGAGATATTAGTTGACCAATATTAAGAAATTTGAAGTTATCGTGAATAAATCATGCGAATTTATAGTAGGTGCACGAAAGTCCAATTGGTCAAACCCCTATTCCATAGGTATTTGGCGGAAATATCTCAACGGCTCTATTAATTAAAGAAAAATCTGTTAGGGCCAAACAGTACTAACGGTCATCCAGCAGTATTAACTTTGGACCAGCAGTACTAAAAATACGCCTAGCAGTATTAACTTCTCCACCCATAAGCAGTACAAACGTCAAATCTGTGTAGTATACAAAAAATGGATTCATACAATCTCTCTTTCTGTTTTTAGGCTCACATTTCATCTCTCAATTCTTTTGGCTCACTTTTCACTCTGTCTATTTTTCACACAACTCTCTTTCTGTTTTTGAGCTCACCAATTCTCTCTTTTCTTTTAGCTCACACAATCACACAAAGTGTAGTTTTTGGCAAACTACCAGCCATAAACGGATTTGATGAGTCTTTACCAATAGCCGTTTGCTTTGGACTAGCCATTGCTTCATTAGAAAAACATGGTGCAATGATTACCATATAGTTTTGAGTAAACTATTAACTATAAACTATTGGAAGTCTTACAATACTTTGCTTTGGACTAGCCAATGCTTCATTGTGAAAACATGGTGCATTGATGACCATATAGTTTTGAGTAAACTATCAACTATCAACGGATTTGAGAAGTCTTTACCAGTAGCCGTTTGCTCTGGACTAGCCAATTCTTGATGTCTATAAGACATGGTGAACTGATGACCATTTGTTGTGTGGTGTAACAACCAACACTTCAAGAACAACTAACATTTTGCCTCCCCGCAAATAATACATTATGGAGTAACCAATTTCACACTTCATTGTTTATCCTGAAAAAGTTAGCTTAAAACCAAGAAAAATATAATCCAAACATTTTTCTTGTTTAATAGTATTAAGTGTTACTAACAGGATTAACAAGGATACATAGAAATAACCAGCAGTACTAACTATAAGTAACAGTCTTAACAAACAGTTTTAAATATAACTAGAAGTACTAATTAGAACTAGCAGTATTAATTGACAAATAACTAACAGTACTAACATTTAACAAACTTTACAAAACAAACAAGAGATTTGGGCCTTAGGGATGAGCAATCAATACTCCGAAACCAAATACTAAAATCTACCAGCAACAAAACCTTTTGTAAGAAGATTCTGCAACATTAAGTTGATTGACAATTTTAGCCATTTGAATCAACTTTTTAGTATTACACTCTCTTAAAAAGTGATTGCCTAATCCTATATGTTTTTGTTTTAGAGGTGATGAACTGGATTTCTATGATACAGATAGTACTAGAATTGTCAATATAAATAACAGTGTTCATAAAATTGTACCCATAATCCAGCAATTGGTTTTGGATCTAGAGAACCTGTCCATAGCAACTTGCAGCAGCCACATATTCAGCTTCAGTTGTAGAAGTGGCAACCACAGTTTGCTTTTTACACTGCCAAGATATCAACCTGTTTCCCAAGAACTGACAACCTCCAGTGGTTGACTTCCTATTAAGTGTAGCTCCAGCATAGTCACTGTCAGTGTATGCAACTAACTCCAATGGAGAATCCTTAGAATACCAAATGACCGTAGAGATTGTTTTGCCTTTAAGTATCTAAAGACTACCATTTTGGCAGCTAAGATATGGGAAGTTTTTGGGGAAACTTGAAACCTTGCACATGCACAAACTGCAAACATGATATCTGGTCTAGATGCTGTAAGATACATCAAAGATCCAATCATGGATCTATAAAGATGTTCATCAACATCATCAGCATCTGCATCTTTAACCAAAGGCCTTTCCAAATCAGTGGGAGTGGAGGCAGACTTCACATCTGTGTAGTTGAACTTCTTTAGGATCTCATGGACATATTTATCTTGACTAATAAATATGCCCTTCTTTCTTTGTTGGACCTGCAATCCCAAAAAGAAGGTGAGTTCTCCCATAGAACTCATCTGAAACTTATCCTTCATAAGCTTCTCAAATTCTTCACACAGTTCCTTCTTGGTAGATCCAAAAATGATGTCATCTACATAGATCTGAACAAGCAAAATATGCCCTTGTTGACTTTTGATGAAAAGAGTTTGATCAATCTTGCCTCTTTGAAATCCATTGCTCAAAAGATAAGTGGCCAATGTGTCATACCAAGCTCTAGGTGCTTGATGAAGTCCATATAGTGCTTTCACCACTTTATAAACTTTATCAGGATGGTCAGGATCTTCAAAACCTGGAGGTTGACATACATACACCTCCTCTTCAATTTGACCATATAGGAAAGCACTTTTGACATCCATTTGGTAGACTGTAAAACCCATATAAGAAGCATAAGCCAGAAATATTCTTATAGCCTCTATCCTGGCTACTGGAGCAAATACTTCATCATAATCAATCCCTTCTTCTTGTGTATGGCCTTGGGCAACAAGTCTTGCTTTGTTTCTTACAACAATTCCCCTCTCATCTACCACTTGTTGATCCCACGCCTTGATCGGTTCTTTATGATATAAAGAGTTTGTTACCTTGGAAGAATCCAAAATAACAAAGTTTGAACTGTAGAAGTTCTTCTTGCATTGCTTCTACCCAAGCAGGATCACTAAGAGCTTTAGAAACTCTCTTTGGTTCTTCTTGAGATAAGAAACAGGCAAAAAGGCATGTATGTAAGTCCTGGTGAGTCTTTCCTTCATAAATGGCACCAACAAATCCTAGTTCAGAATAAGAAGTTGTCATCCTTCTTGTTTGAACAGAAGACTGCACATCACCAATCACATGATCAATTGGATGATCTTTGTGAATTCTTGTATGAGGAGTGGAAGAAACTTCATAAGATGGTGAAATATTCCCCAATTCAATTTCTCGACCCTACACTTTATGTGTTTTCAGTTGTAGGAATTGTTCCATCAAGCTTCAAGTAGAAGTATTAACTTCAAGAGCAGCAGATACTAATTTTCTCTACTACCATATTACTTTGTACTGGCAGTATTAACTTGGTGATCATCAATACCATCATCCTGAAAACTGCAATCATCATGAGTCCCATCTTGATCTTGTAATTGTGCATCATCAACAGATTTGAGTGAAGCATCATCAAAGTATGAAGCATCCTTCCAAATTGGCATGAAAATACAATCTTGATCTTGTTGAGAGGATATGCTGGACTCAGAACTTCCTTGTATACCTGCAGAAACATTAGAAAAAGTCCCTGCAACCACTGGCACATAATTCATAGATTGGGTTAGAGAATCAAGATCAAACAGCCACTTGGGACCATTTCCTTCTAACATAGGTTTATTCTCTAGAAACCCAACATGCAAGTTTTCCTGTACTTTCCTGTTCTAACGTTGTATACCCTAAAAGCTTTGCTACTTAAAGAAAACCCAACAAAGAAACCTTCCATCACGTTTTTCTTCAACTTGCCCAACTTATCTAAGTATTAAGAATTATAACATGACATCAAATGGCTCATAAATCCTATAGCTGGTTAATACCCTAAAGAGTTCATAAGGAGACTTTATTATGAGCTTGACAACTAAGTCCCTATTTGTACATAGCCAGCAGTAAAATCTGCTTCGCCCAAAAAGTTGTAGTAACTTAGAATCTGCTAACATTGTTCTAGCAGCCTCAATGAGAGTCCTATTCTTTCTTTCAGCTACACCATTTTGTTGAGGTGTCCTTGCTACACTGTATTCTCTTTTGATACCTTTTTCTCTACAGAACTCATCCATCACATGGTTTTTTAAATTCTATCCCATTATCACTTCTGATTATCTTAACTTTCTTATCAACTAGGTTCACTCATTTGATAAAAGTTTTTAAGGATCTCACCTAGTTTCATCCTTAGTTTCTTAAAAAGAAAACCATGAAATCAACTATAATCAACAGTAACTACCAAGAAATAATTTATGCATAAGACTGCTAACAAAAAGTTGGACCAAACAGATCCATATGCAGATAGAAACAATGCTTAGTAAGGGATTTTTTCTAAGGCCTGACTACAAGAAGCTCTATGTTGCTTGCCGACAGGCAACACAAGTTTTGATCATTCTCAAATCATTTTAAAGGTAAATCTTCACTCAAGATTTTACTTTGACAAGTTATAATATTTTCAAAATTGACATGACCTAGGCCTCCTATGCAAGTAACATTGATTCCACAGATGTTAGCCTTTGCAACTAGACAAGTTAAACCACCTTTATGACTATTTTTTCATATCAAAACTGTACATGTTGATCTGTTCATAGTATTGTAAGGAATGTTTACTTTCCATCAGGCACTTAAAATTGGAGAACAGAACAAGACATTCAGAGTCAGTAAAAAGAACATAGTTCTTTTTGTCACACATTTGTGAGACACTAAAAAGGTTGAACTTCAACTCTTTGACAAAGTATACATCTTCAAAATCAAGTTTATCTGTTTTGATAGTACCTTTACCAGTGATTCTTCCTCCATTTGCTCCTCCACCAAAAGTAACATAACCTCCATCAAATTCTTTGAAATCTGAAAGGTGAGCTATGTTTCCAGACATGTGCCTTGAGCATCCACTATCCACAAATCCTTTTTCATTTAATTGGGAATTGCTCTGCACACAAAACTTATGAAGTTAGTTATCTTTGGGGACCCAAGCCATTACTGACTTGGATCTGCCTGTGCAACAAATATATTCAATTTGTATAAAAGTTATGATGCACCATTAGGTTTGATAGGTCTCCAAACCCAACATGCTGAGGGCTTAACAGCATTGAATCCCCTTGCCCTGACAGTATTAACATTTGGCCTAACAGTATTAACAGCTTGTTTAGCAGTATTAATATTTTGAATATTAGACCTTTTTGTTAATGCTGTATTCTTGTAAAGGGCGCTTTGTGCTGATTTTGAAAATGAGTCTTTGGTCTAGCACAAGAAACTGTTGGTTTGGGTGAGCAGTATTATAAGACCTAACAGTATTAACAAACCTAGCAGTACTAAAAGGTCTGACAGTGTTAACAGACCTAACAGTACTAAGAGGCTTTGCATTTTTGACAGTTTTTAGGCCAGTCCTCATTAAGACTGCTCTTGGAACCATATGTTTATAAGCATTAGGACAATTGTATTGAATGTGATCAAAATTACCACAAATAAAGCATGCCTTGTTATTAAAAACAAAGTTACATCCTAATTGATCAGATTTCTGACCATTCCAACTTCTTTGGTTCCCCCTAGGTCTCTGTGACCTATACATCTCAGCATACCTAACTGTTCTTCTACTTGGTTTAACAGTCGAGTTTTGTATATAAAGCTCGGGCTTGAGCTCGATTAATAATTGAGCCGCAACTTTGGCTCGAGCTCGATTAATTAATGAGTTGTAACTTATGCTCGAGCTTAGGCTTGAGCTCGTTTAGGCTCAACTCGTTTGATCTTTATACCAATCTAATCGTAAGCTTTTTACTAGTGGCTCGACTCATTTTCACGCCTATTTATTACATTCGTCAAGTTTTTGTGACACCATAAGTGTTAGGGATGTGCACGGTTCGGTTTGGTTCGGTTTTTGGCTAAAACCGAACTGAAACATTCGGTTTTTATAAAACCAAAATCAAAACCGGTTCGGTTTTTGGTTGTTCGATTTTTTCGGTTTATTATCGGTTTCGGTTCGGTTTTTAGATTTTTTTTGTTTTTAACCGTTTATATTTGGGTGTTCGATTTATTCTTATACGATTCTGAATCATGTGAGTTTAACTAGTTACTGGATATCGATCCAGATATTTTCTCTTATGAAATCGACATACATGAATCATACGAAGAAAAAGTATACATGATAACTGAAGTGGAAAAAGAAAAATATTCATCACCTCAAGAAAAAAGGGTACATTGGTGTAAGGCGATTTTGCAAGAAAAAAGAGAAAGAGCGCCAGTATTGGGCATCTTGTAATCATAGTAACGCATGTGATGGGGGAGATGTACCAATTAACGTAGAAAAAACATTATTGGGAGAGCGTAAATGATAGTAAACGAGAGGAGTTAGAATGGGAAAATCTAAGCTTAAATGATTAGATGAAAATAAGATATGGAGAAAGTATGCAAGATGACCAGGGAAAGAATTCTCAAAGATCACTGGAGAGAAAGGTTCGGAGATGAAGAAGATGACTTAGAAGAAAACTTGGAAGACCCAGAGGAATCCAGAGAAGATAAAACAAACGCAATAATGAGGGCTATTCAAGATAAGTTAAACGATGATTGGTTTAGTAATACAAGTGAAGATGAAGACAATTTGGAAGGGATACTAGATTATTTGGAACCAAGATCATATGACGGATTCATCGACTTGGATGACGGAGCTTATAACAAGAGAAGGTGCAAATTGTTTGGAATGACCTATGAGGAACCAATTTTGTTAGGCAAAATGTTAATACTGTCAGGGCAAGGGGATTCAATGCTGTTAAGCCCTCAGCATGTTAACCTTTTCAAGTTCAGTCTTAAGTAATCCCATTAGATATTCTTTGTGACCTACACTTCTTTTAAGCAAAGCAATTTCCTCAGAAAAAATGACTTCAGATTCTTTATATTTAACTACTTGTGCTTCTAAAATTGATAAACCTCTTTTATATGTAGCTGCTTTAAAACCAGTATCAACTAATTTAACAAGTAAATCATCATACTGTTTCTTTAGAGCTTCATAATTTTGCAAACAAGATTTAGAACAAGATTTATCATTTGATACCTCAGAATCTGTGAATGCCATGAGAGCCATGTTTGCTTGAATTTCATCCTCTGCCATGTCACTCCAATCAAATCCAGCACCATCTATAGCACACATTGCCTTTTCAGAAGCATCTTCAATCCTTACTGCCTTTGATGAGCTTCCTTGATTCCAATTTCTGTTGTCTTTACTTCTTGGTGCTCTGCATTCTCTGGCAAAATGTCCCATTTTATGACAGTTGAAACATTCTACTTTTGATTTATCATATCCAGCAGTACTACTTCCATCAATGATGATCTTCCTTCCAGTTCTCTGATAGAACTTTCTTGCCCTCATGCTCAGCAGTGCCATATTCCACTTTAGATCCATTTCTTCCAAATCATCATCATGAATTTGCTCAAGATCTTCATGAACAAGTTGAGACCCTTGTGGTTGAGTGGACAAAAAGGCATAAACTGTGGCATCACTAAAACTAGCAGTACTAGTTTCAGTACTAGCAGTATTAACCTTGGTGTTGCCAGTACTAACTCCAGTGTTAACAGTATTAATAGTATTAGTACTGCTTGGACTGGAAGTGGTTAGAAATGCCAAGTTCTTATCATCATTATTAACAGCAACAGTTCTCTTAACCTTTTGTTCAACAATTTTAAAATTGTTGTACAAATCATCCAAACCCATAGTTTCAAAGTCGGGTTTGTTCATCCAGACTACCACATGTGTATCCCATTCTGAAGGTAAGCTTCTCAAAAACTTAACATTTAAATCCTCTGGAGGAGTATCTACACCAAGAATTGCCAATCTACTAACAAGCTTTTGAAGCCTGTTAAAGATAGAGTCCAAAGATTCTGAGCTTGTAGCATTAAAGTTTTCATACTGTTGCTTCAGTAAGGCCTTTTGTGTCTTCTTTGTAGCATCATTTCCTCCAAAGCGAGCTTTAATAGCAATAAACATAGATTGAGCATCAGCATACTGGTTAAAGGTAAGCTGATGTTCATTTGGGAGTGCCATGAGGAGAAGACTTCTGGCTTTGACATCATTCTTCTTGCAAATCTTTTCTTCAGTAGTAGAGGGTACAGTCATCTTCAATGCTGTTGATGGACCTGATTCTGGTGTTGTAACAGGAATAGGTACCCAAGAATTCCCATTTTCTATTACCTCCCATAATGCATAATCTTGGATCTGAAAGTACTGCTTGATTCTGATTTCCCACATCTCATACTCTCCTAGTTTGAGCATGGGAAGCTTTGCCAACGCATTGTTTTGAGAATTTTCTAACTCCATTTTCCCTAGATCAAAGTTTCTCAAAGCACAGGCTCTGATACCACTTGTTGATCCCACGCCTTGATCGATTCTTTATGATATAAAGAGTTTGTTACCTTGGAAGAATCCAAAATAACAAAGATTGAGACTTTGTATGTATATCAAAGTGTATGCGGAATCTACACTTTGATACTCTAGAGAAGTTTATTAATGGAACAGTAATGATCACAAACAAAACAATGAACACAAAACTCACTGCTTCAATATTATTAAATAATACGAGTACTCTTGAAGTACTAGGTTACAAACCTTGAGGCTATTACAAATTCTCTCTAAGTGTATCTCTAAAAAAATTCTTCTTTACACTACACATGGGATCTCCTTTTATAGAAATACAAGGAGCCCTTTACACATATATCTGCCTATCTATTAGGATCAGTTATAATTCAAAACTAAACATCCCGAAATATTCTCCATGCATTCTAATCTTCAGTTCATCAGCTTTGACCAATTAGCAGTACTAACTCCTTCTACTAGCAGTATTAAGTAACCTTGGCAGTACTAACTTTGTACTGGCAGTACTAACTCCTTTAGTACTGTTGGCAGTATTAAGTCATATGAAGATTTATTCCTAACATTTCAAATGTTATGCAAGTTTTATTTTCAAAAATAATTAAAAACTTTAGGTTTTCTGGACCTGGGCGTTTGACGTCGTCAGGATAATCCTGACCCCGTCACAAGTGTCATGGTGATGGCATCGTGTGTAAATCGTGACGCCGTCTCTACGTTATGTGAAAACGAAATTTTTGTTTTTGATGAAAAATTTCCTGCACTTGATTCCATAAGTTAATTCTTGTACAAAAAGCTGCATAAAACCTGAGATTTTACATTTTACTCATATGACTCGAAACTGACGCGAATTAATCCAAACAATTTATTAAACATGCTTGAACTTGGTTCAAAAACCGGATAGATTCCCCTACACTTATTGTTTGCAAAATACCTTTGATTGAAATGAAGATGAGGTTAAAAATAATACAAAGCATGATTACAAGATAGAGTTTGAACATGATAGAATAAAATGAAAAGAATAAAACACATGACACTCCTAATTGCGGGAAAAGTAAATATTGGGTTGCTTCCCAAGAAGCGCTTTTCTTTATTTACGAGTCTTATAGATAGACTCGAAGTCACTTTTACTCCTTAAGCTTGATGATACTTATGTGGCTAGTTTTGAGTTTTTTGATTGTTTCCCTATCTCTTTTATAAGTACGCCCAAGGTTCATGCAAGCTTTGTAATACCCCTTTCTCTTTTCAAGGACATGCTTAAACCCCTTCTTTCTAACCTTCAAGTTTTCCACAAAGAATGCCTCAAACTTATCCTTTTCTAAGGAAGATACTAGGTCTAATTCTTTCGTCCTTTGAGGCATTCTAAACACGACCTTGTCGTCCCTTTAGGCAAACCTAATTAATCCTAAAGATTCATCATAAGCAAGTCTAGATGTATGGGCAAAAGGTTGTCCCAATACTACTTCACTTAACCCACTATCAATGATGCTGCCCAAATCTTCTAAAATCATAAAGTCCACAACATAAACGAAGCACCCGATAAATATATACACATTTTTAGCTATTCCAACGAAGTTGTAGAACTTATATGGTTGGTATGGGTTTCTACGTGCTTGAAAGGATTTTTCTCTTATTTTGTTGTGGTAAGTACGAGACATGATGTTGACAGGAGATTGTAGATCAATGTATGCATGGCCCGTGTAAACGGTGCTGATTACGCAAGGAATCTTTAAACTCTAAGGATCGCCTTTTCTAATCTTGGGCTCTAGGGTCGAGAACGGGGGTTGAGGTTCTCCTAATAGTTCCTTATGGTAGGCTAGTTCTTTCTTAGTGGGGAACTTATTCTTGAACAATTCTTCCTCAAAATCGTTTCTTTGTTGCGTTCTTAATTCAAGTTCCTTAATTCTTTCTTCAGGGCAGAAGATTTCAGAGTCGGAAGATTGGTTGGTTAATTCGTTCTCCCTAACTATTTTAGCATTTGGATTTGCTATTGTTTCATCAAAAATAACGCTTGTTGGGTTGCTACATTTTTTTTATCATATTGGGCACAATCCTCTATGGCATACCATGCTCCTATATCACTAAACTTCCTAAGATCCCCTTCTGCTATCAAATTGATGATATGACAGGATAACGAGTCGAGATGTTTAAGAAAGATTTCAATTAGGGTCCATATACTAAGGCCATGATTCGGGACTTTTTGGATTATGTCTTTGAAACGAGTCTACGAATCATAGAGAGATTCATCTTGATGTTGTTGGAACACCAAGAGTTAATCACTGAAGAATACATAAAACCTACCTACGCTAGAATAACCATACCTATTCATTATAATTTACAAATTTACAAATGTTACGAACAAGGGGCACAAAGAAAAAGATAGACTACAAGAAAGCTAATATGCAGAATTAAAGTCTCACTTAAAAGGATTCAAGCGAGTAGAACTAAGTTAACCTATGATCAGAACCTAACTATTCCTCACACAACGGCGCCAAAAACTTGTTGCGGTCGTCGTAAGGGACTTCTACAAGAAGTTTTACAATTCCCTAGGCAGTGTACCTAACCGTTGTAGTGTAGTATAGGCAAGACTCGGGGGTTGTTATCGTTCTTTAGGGGAATAGGTTGGAAAGGCTTGATCACTGTCTAACAGAATTCTAAGGGTTAAGAGAAGATTCTTTTTGTATTTTTATGTTTATAGGAAAACAGTAAATCATATGTTTGAGATATTGGTTGGTTTTAGCTATTAAACTAAATAATAAACTACGCTACTGGTGATAACAATATAATTAAAGATTGTGTTTATTTAATTATGTATTACACCATAGATTGCTTCCCCTAGTGTTGTTGCTTTGTCACACTTGTGATGATCTATGTAATTATTTCCTAAGTCATGAACGAATTACACGAACCCGCTGTCTATTTAATATTCCGTTAAGGCAACGCACAAGTAAGGTAGTATGAAGACTATTACAAGGCCCCTAAGAGTATATTAAATGCATTTGAAATATATTAAGAGTGGATCAACCATATAAGGGGAAAGTTAGTATGAAGACTGTTACCTGATGGTATCCTTTCTACACAATCATGTTTTCCTATACATATCAACAGCGATACAGACAAAAGCTGGTTTTCTAAGACCTAACATGCATATTCATCACAAGAAGCAACACCACTAAGATCTACATCCTAGGTTTCATACAATCATAAATAAACATGATAGAAGGTTTAGCCAAGCATGTTAAAGATAAAGTAAGAACAGATAAGAATCACAAAACAAGACATATTGAATGATTAAGATAGTCTTACTTTATTAAAACATGAATTAAAGAGAGTACAATAGGGTTTTGAGGCTCTAAAATCGTCCCTAACAGCTACTAAACGAACTAGGGTTCGTCCCTTTCTTTTACTCTAAAGTTACATACTTAAAACCCTAAAAACGGATTTGTATTTATAGGAAAATCATTGCGACGATGTCGCGTGTTAATGGTGATGCCGTCATGAATAGAATATTCTAGATAATCGGATGGGTTGTACAATCTGACACCGTCTGGAAATCTTGTCACGCTGTCTTGAGATGGGTTATGACGGCGTCACGTGTAATCTGTGACGCCGTCTCCAACTTCTGAGTAGAAATTCTTGAGAGACGTTGGCGTAGGTTCGTAGTCTTGTCCGTTTCCTCTTCAAATGAGCCCAAGTTACGTGTATTTCCTCTAAATGCCTTCCAAATGCTAAATACCTAAAAAAGAACGATTAAGTACCTATTTTGGGCATAAATGCATGATTTAAGGGGATAAACGACCTCGAAAAAGTGTATAAAATGACACCTCATCAATAGGTTTGACTTAGATTAGAATTAACTTAGATTAGATAACCAAAATATAAATAAATTAAGAGGTTTAACCTCGCTTCAAGTGTTCAACACCCTACTTACTATGAAACTACCACCGACCGGGTACACCGCCCGTTAAAGTGTTGTTTTTGGTTAAGTCGGAAAAATATAATTTTAAAACTTGAATCATAAAAATATACACCACACAACGACACATCAATAGTTGAATATTCATTTGAAGGAAATACGTCTTGATAATTTATGCAAAATGCGGATTTTGATCGTTTTATCGGAATTGATTTACTTAAGAGAAAGTGTTTGAAAAATAAGGTTTAAAAACCTTGGAAACATCTTATAAACGAACGGGTCATGCCGAAATTTCATAAAAATATTATACTTAGATTATTTTACTAAAAACATTATTTCTAAGAAATCTGACAAAAGGACGAAATAAATAAAATATTAATGTTTTAATAAACCGACTAAAAGACAAAAAATATATTTTATAATTTTATAAGTTATAAAACTTCTATTAACAATTAAATGTAACAAAAACGTGTCACTTTTCATTATCAATACAATTAAACTAGGCAACTTAAGACTACCGGATAGATTACCGGAACATATTTATTAATAACTATTATCTAAGTCTAAATATTTTCTCGTCTAATTTTCCTAAATACTATAAGTATATATTCTGGCATACATACTTTGATATATTTTCTTCGAGTCTTACGTACCAACTATCACGCAACCCATAACATTAAAAGTGACCGTACAACGCACCTTTAACTACAATGCATCAACCTTAAACATACATTTAAGAAACCTATATTTAAAAATCAGACTTTAACTAGATTGGGTCGTGTCTGGAAGCCGTTGCTTACAATTGTTTGATCATATCCTCAGCTACTTATCGCTTTGCTTAAAGGTGAGTTCTCGTAGCCCCATTTTTTTAAAACTCTTTTCCGTTGAGGGAAAATGATACTCAAAACCTTTTTCAACTACTTTCAATACTGTGCAAAAACCTTTTAATTCTTTTTGGACAATGCTATGTGCCTATGTTTGCGTGTATGAATGCTATGTGAACATTATATAAATGCTATATAAATTCTATGTAAATGCTATACGAATACTATGAGATCTATTTATGCGAAGTTGTAACACCCCCAAAATACGATACGCAGCGGAATACAACATTTGGGGTGCTACTTCACGATACAATCACACAAGTCATAACGAATAACTATAAAAGAGATGTTTGATAAATAAATTTCATTTATTTCTTTTGAAAACAATCAGAGTACAAAGGTCTCAAAACTATCATAGAAAATTTATTTCTACAAGTCACATCACGACTTCATTTCTAAAATATTTCTATCATTTATTGACACAAGTTCACCGAGTCACCGTCCTTGATATCCGCGTTCCGTCCCATCCAAGCCATCTTCAATACCTAAACTTGGGATACATGCTTAAAAATGTCAACAAAACGTTGAGTGAATTCATAGAGTTTACATATAACAATTTGAACGCATATTTGGTTCCACAAAACAACCATAACATTTGATTCATAAGGCAAGTTACATAATGATTTCCAACTAAATGAACCCGTGTACCGAAACTTAACACATTCGTCCCGTAGGATAAAATAATGACAGGGAAGTATGCCACTTCCCCTAATACTAACCACAAAATGTCCGTTATAGGGTGCTCACCAACAGATTCAAACCCCGGACAGGGTTGTCAAACCCAATAGATCTATTTAATGCATTAGCATTTACCTACAACTAGGCAACTAACGGTCACACAGTAAAAGGCATATACTCAATAGTAATGGAATCATATTAAGTATCAAACATATTGCGTTCTCATTTTCATAAAACAACAAGTATCCCCCTCGCGGGTTAAAAACATTTAAAATAGTTCAAAAGCGAGGCTATAAACTCACCTTAATCGAAGACGATGATCAAACAATCTGAATAAATTACGGAACATATCAACAACGATCTCGACCGCGACCTATAATTATATCGCTCAATTATAACATACTTAAAGTGAGATCAACGATGCGTACATCGTAACAGCAAAAACATATATATATTATATGTATATTCATCCATGTGATGAGAAATCCACTTGCGCGACTTAGATCCTAAAACCCTATATGATTGAGTTACGATCATTCTTTCATTTATATTACACGTCACTTAATCAAAAACTTTCTATTTTCGGAAACTTTCTATTTTTAGAAAGTTACTATTTTTATAATTATATTCATTTATGAAAGTCGTTAAGTCTAAATTGTTGTACACGTAAAAATAATAGTGTTTACAATTTTTATAAACATCCAACAAGTCTTGTATAAACCTGTTGACTTTCAAAAGTTAACGTTGGACTTTATTTTACTTTGACTTTATGTATATATTGTGGAAAACTATAAGGGGGGTTGAATAGTTTATCGCTTTTTAATTTAATGTTTAGTTTGTTTATAAAAATTTAGATTCGACCTTTTTGTGAATTCAATGCTTGCACAATATGAACAATGTAAATATATGAAATGATAAAGTAA
>BQNB010036103.1:2108-47674 GCA_026074375.1 Tanacetum coccineum | reverse complement strand
ATGTTAAAATAACCACTTTATTGATTATTGAAGGAATTTGAACTTAAAACCCGCGCGTTTACGTTTTAAAACCCTAATTCGACCCGTTTTGCTTCCTAGCTTAACGAATCATTATTTTAAACTTGCGTTGCGTTAAATCTTCATATTTTAGTTTATTATAACCTATAAATATCTTTTGAAATGTTAAAATAATCTTGCATGGCAATTTGGACATGTTTTGTAATTATAATCCATGCAAGGGGTATATATCATAACTTTCTGAAAGTTATAACTATAGGGGTCTATTATGTCACTTTCCAAAGTGCAAGGTTTACTTTGTATATCTTTTAAACTTGAAAGACCAAACTTGTAAAAGTGCAAACTCCAAGGGTATGTTTTGCCATTTTTCATTCTTAAGGGTGTAAAATGTAACATTTTGAAAAAGTATAAAAACATGTTCAAAACATTACAAGACAAATTAATTAACGCTTGTCGTGCTTAACATTTCCAGATATTGAATAAAACGCTTAAAACCGATCATCCGGAAGCTATATTGTACCACAATACTAGGGAGCTTCATATTAAGAGGTTTCATATTGGTATTACGTTCTGACTGAGTTGTTGGGTTTACGATTTAAAGTGCCCTAGCTCCTCAAACGTTTACTGAATGACTTCTGAGTTATGATGGCCCGAACGGTGATACAATAATTCCAAACTCTCCAATCAAACTCATTAAATTATTAAACCAAAGTTCTAAAGTACAATCTTCCTAAGACTTGACATATTTACTCAGGTTGCTTGACGTGGCTGTTTACTATCATTTTGCTATATCAACCTTCCCCCGTTAAGATTGTGATAAGGTCGTCAGCTTTCATTCTGAAATATTTATTGCATCTACCCATCAGGTGAAATTCATAACCTCGCCTTTACTTATTTACATGTTTTATAAACCCGCGAGGGGGATACATGCTTGTTACAAACTCTTTTACATACTCGTTTATCTTATAACAATGTGATTACTTTTCAAAGACTTAGTGAGATTCATAACCTCGCCTTTACTTATTTACATGTTTTATAAACCCGCGAGGGGGATACATGCTTGTTACAAACTCTTTTACATACTCGTTTATCTTATAACAATGTGATTACTTTTCAAAGACTTAGTGAAGTTCATAACCTCGCCTTTACTTATTTACATGTTTTATAAACCCGCGAGGGGGATACATGCTTGTTACAAACTCTTTTACATACTCGTTTATCTTATAACAATGTGATTACTTTTCAAAGACTTAGTGAGTTCATAGCCTCACTTTTTAATCTCTTTAATGTTTCATAAACCCGTGAGGGGGATACATGCTATAAATTACGAATACAAGTGTTTTCCAGACTATATGCTATCCTGATATACCATTACAATTAATGTCTAAGTTACTACAAGTCGTTAAATTTGACTTCAAGTCGTTAAATTGACTTTGGATATTAATGTGTTAATAGAATAAATCCTACAAGTCGTTAAATTTGACTTCAAGTCGTTAAATTGACTTTGGATGATAATGTGTTAGTGTCATAAATCCTACAAGTCGTTAAATTTGACTTCAAGTCGTTAAATTGACTTTGGGATGTTAATATGTTGATATTATGAGCTCTTCAAGTCATTAGATTGACTTTTGATGATAATGTGTTAGTGCGATGTGCTTAGACAAGGAACAAGACCAGACAAGACCAATCAGACCAAACAGACCAAACAAGACAATAACGCAGTAATACACTGTTACTACAATAATTGCATTCGTTGCAATTATACAAATAACGGGTATATAATAACGTGACTCAAGATCATAACAATACCATTTTCATAATAATTGTGTTATACAATTATTACACTATGACTTGTATTCAAACTGTTTATCAAACCTATGAATTTCACTCAACCTTTGTGTTGACTTTTTAGCATGTTTATCTCAGGTTATTGAGCAATATACGGCACAGAGTGGCATGGACTCGAAGATGGCTAAAACTTGTTATCATTCACATTGTATGTAACTAGATTTTGGGACCTGCCTTTGTAAAACTCTGATTTTAAATGAATGATAACATATCTTTTGAACAAACGTCTCTTTTGGGTCGTTTTCTATGATTATGATTGTTGTTACCATGAAGTAATACCCCAGATTAGCTTCCGCTGCTATATTGTAAAAATAGGGGTGTTACAGATTGGTATTAGCGCCTTGGTTATAGAGAACAAGGTCAAAAACCTTAACTATAATCACATTTCTTTTTCAGCCGTCAAAGTCCTCCGTGCCACTACATTCCGGAACAAGTATGTAAAACCTAAAAATCTCAACAAGTGTAAAATTACCAAAATACCCCTAATGCAAGAAAATTTCATAAAAGCATGCATAAATTTCATTTTAATTCTAGAAATTATAAAAATATAACATATGATAATTATGAAATTTATGTAAGATTAAAATACATTATATTATATAAGAAAAATAATTAATAATTATGTATATATATGTTTGCCGAAAATATTAATAATAATGTACTTATATTATACAAATTAAATAAAATAAAATAGGATAAATACAAAATAAATTGGCAAGTCTTATAATCTGATTTAAACTCATTTTGTAAGCCCTAAAACTCGGCCAAAAATGTTCTAAGGTACGATCTTTTATACTTTCATTTTAAATCAATAAAACGAAATAAAACCGAACCCTAATAAAATCAAAAGAGGCGCAATAAAAATTCTACAAGCTTGCACGATTTTTATAAGGTGATTTGAAGGTCAAGGATTGTGGGAAAAATAGTGGGAAGATTTTATAAGGCTTTGTTCGATTTTGGTATTGGTTTTGGGTTCGAATAAGCAACCGAATTCTATAAATTCATAAAATTATCAAGGATCATCAAAGGTATTTTTATAACTCACTTTTCATCATATTAATTCGATCTATGCATAGGAAAAATGTTCATGCATTTTATATTGCTCGAAATAATTAAAACATATTAGAAACCCTAATTTTTAGTTAATTATGAAATCGGCTTAAAAACTATTTTTAAAATTGATTTTATATTTTTATAGGGTTTTTTATATCATATATGACTCAGATCAATTGTTGGAAAAATTTATAAAAGATTCGAAATATTTATTTGGGATTTAACTTGGTTTGCCGATTTCGAATAAAAGGAAAAAGGGGAAGAAAAATGTTTAAATGAATTAGGGTTAGGGTTTTTCTATTTTTTCCAGGTGCATTTAATGCCAATGATTGAATAATAATTGTGTTTGTGATTGGGGAAAATTAAATTAGGTTTTTGTGGATTTGTATTATACTTAATCCGGAATTGAATATTAAAAGTATTAGGACTTGAAATGTAATTATCTGAAACAAGTGGGTCTGTTATAGACATGTAATTATATTTAAATATAATCGTATAAAATAAAGTTGGGGGGTAAAAAATGTCAATTTGAATATTATTTTGGAAATAAAATGGTTAATTACAATAATAAGTCATTTAGAAAGTAATTAATTAAAATAGAGGGACAGAAATTGTAAATTCTGAAAAGTATTAGGTTTGTTAGTATTTAATGTATAAAGTATGTAATTTGTCATATTTGAATTATAAGGACTTGTTTTTTGTAATAATGTGAGATAATTAAAGATAATTGTTTAATTAATTTCATAAACCAAAAAGGACTAAAAATGTAAATTAATGTAAAATAGGTTTGACCTGTAAATACAGAAAACGATGGAAGTAAAAATAAACTGAATAAAATGTAAAACTTTTGATATTTACACTTTTAACCTTGAAAATTGTTTGATTTTTGTATATAAACCCTAAATATGGAAAGTTGTCATATTAAACCCAAAAACTGTTAAGGTTGACATAGTTTATAAGTCCCTAACCTATTTAAAATACTTAATAGAATCTCAAATGATGAATATTACTAATTATGGAAAGTTACTAAAAATGGAAAGTTACTAAAAATGGAAAGTTACTAAAAATGGAAAGTTACTAAAAATGGAAAGTTACTAAAAATGGAAAGTTACTAAAAATAGAAAGTATAACTTAAATGAATGGTTTGTAATTCGAATTCATCATTTCTTTAGTTTCGGTCAAGAGGGCTGATTTTGATATTCCTGTGGTGTTTTCTTTGGTTATTGCTTTGCTTCGGAATAAGGTACAGATATTCTGACCTTATCGTTAAGGTTTCTTCATGACATGATACCTCCTCTATTCTTTGATTAATTATGTTATATTGCCTACATCTGCCTCTGAGCCTTTTATCTTGGCTTTCTTATATGATCTGTCATTATGTTCCATTTGAACCCTGCTATGCTACCTTTGATATTTGAACCTTTGATATTTGAACCTTTGACATTGAACCTTTGCTATGATCCCTTTGAAATGAACTTTGATATGACTTTGCTTTGAACCCTTTAGTTTGAGAACCAAGCCACTATTTGTTTCCTAGCCATGAAGGTAACATGGCCGTGTCATTGATGCACCTTTGGCATGACTCATGTGTGAGTGAGTGATTTCTCATACCGTCCCCCATTTGATATTATATGTGCACGATGAAGATTATTATTTGTTTAAGGGGCGTATGGAGCAACCTAGATTTGTTTTGTATTCGATGATTATGACATTATGATATTTGGATATTTGGAGACTGATGTTGTTCAAATCCACGGTCTTTCCACATTTGGACTAGCTACTCCATGGTTACAATGATATTATTGTTTGGGCTTGGTGATTGAAACTTAAATTTGATTCTCTGATGTCATACCACCTTATATTTATATATAATAATGTTACTATGATTTGAGTCATCTGATTTGTCTTACCTATATATATTGGTATCCCTTGAACATGTATTGTGTGATATCCTTGTACCTTGTATCGGAACCTTGATTTTCCGGTTAGCTTTTGCATTCGATAAAATATCTGGTCACTGGGGCTATGTAAAGCTCAGCCAGCACTTTCTATTCCTGCGGCAGGTAAATGCTAAGCTTAGGAGCTGGTTTATTTTCAGCTATGAGTGCTGAGAGTGACTTACCCTAGAGATCCATATTTTGATATATGAATTGTTTTCTTTCAAGACAATTGTTATTTCGTTTGGATATTCTATCTTTTGAGAACTTAAGTACCTTCAGTCATGTTAACTATTATCCTTTGGTTATTTATTTAAGACTTCCGCTGTTTATGCTTGTGTTATGATTATGTATGCTTTTGATGTCACACCATATTTGTAATACTTCTACCCTTTTTGGGTCGGGGCGTTACAAAGTATGTAAAGATACATAATTATTATACTATATTATATCATAAATAACTTATGTTATTTACAACTAGGTTGCCTACTCTTGATTTTCATTGGTAATGGTTATGGCTACTAAGCAACTACATGTATATATGTATATATACGCCGAATGTTAGGTGCCAATTGGATCTACCCTTTGGTAATAGGCATACTGTTCATACTATAGTGCAACATCATAAGGCAAAAACTTGTAGGCATTAAAACAAAACCATAGATTCAACCAACTTAACCTTAACACTTTCTATTCACCAAAAATGGCATAGCAGATAATATTATCCATATAATAAGCAATTTATGTAAGGCATCAACAGTTAATGTACAAAGATAAAACTATGGTGCATGCATATGCATTATTTATCAACAACTTTATAGTCCTAACATCAGGTAGAAGGAAGAAAGTAAGTAAACATTTACGAAGGGAAGTGTAAAAAAAAATAAAGACGGTAAACCTGTTATGAGGTTTATCAATGAAGCTTGTTGATGAAGATGGTGATGTGACGCCTCCGATGAAAATCTAGAAGGTGAAGTGGAAACGACAAAATTTTTGCACGAATGGATCATCTATGGAGAGTGATATTTTGTAATTGGTACAGACGGGTAGGCTTGAGTGAATGGGCTAGGCTTACTTTTTAATATGGACTGGACTATACAATGTAACAGTTGTTAAAAACTACAGTGGAATTTTCAATTCCTATGATAATATATATAATATAAGCCCAAATGCAATTAACTATCAACTGTTTGTAAGTCCAAAAATTACTAGTTATAATTTTTTACATGTAAAAAAAACTGTTTGACACATATGACAAATAAGCACACAAATGAAAAGAAAAAAAAAAGTCGAACGTGAATAAGCTCAAACTAGCGGAAACAACAAAACCACTAAACCCACCCGTGACGAGTCATGCCAAATGTTATAACCCGGAACCACTTTCACTTCACCATTAATAAGAAAAATAGTCAAGAAGAAAATGATAAGAAAATTTAGAGAGAGAAACAAGAGAGAGAAAGTAGAAAGAAAATAAGAGATGGTTGATTTCTTGTCAAATGAGAGAAAATACAAATGAGACCAACAACCTCTTCACACTTAGAGAGAGGTATTTATACTTACACCATGAGGCTTACATGCCTATGGGCTTTCTATGGGCCGGGCTCGGGATTACTTGGGCTTTAGCCCATAACACGTGACCAATTAGATTTCATAAACGAGTCCGTTTACCCTTTCTAGCCTATTACAACATTACATAAATAAAGACCAAGACCTAATATTCATAATGAACGAACTTCATTGTTTGACTCAATCTTTTAAGGCTAATACCCGCTGCATCAACCGGTTCACCTTCCTCAACAACTGTTGACCAATATGCACCATCTACGAGTAACTTACAAACTTCACCCGAAACTCAATCTCATGTCATTTCTAACGATGTTGAAGAAGAGAATCACGACTTAGATGTTGCACACATGAATAACGATCCATTCTTTGGTAATCCAATTCTAGAAAACGATTCTGAATCTTCTTCTTCGGATATTATTCCCACTGTTGTGCAGAGGCGTGTCAAAAAAGCCGACCCGAACCGACCCGAGCCTATTCGGGTCGGGTCACTCAGGTCAAAAATCTTAGTCGGGTCATTCGGGTCAACCCGAATGACCCGAGCTCTAAATAGGGTCGGTCTCGGGTTGAAATGTTTTGGCTAACTCGGGTTCGGGTCAACTCAATTGACCCGAATAATTTTTTTTAAAATTTTTTTCAATATAAATTAATAGATTTTCTATTTAGAAAAGTAAAAAAAAAGATTTTTTTTTGTCATTTTACTCAAATTCGGGTTGACCCGAACCCGAATTGACCCGACCCGATTGACCCGAACCCAAGTAACCCGAGTTTTAAACAAGGTCGGGTTCGGGTATGGTTTTTTTGAGCTTTGACCCGAATTTACCCGACCCGAGTTTACCCGACCCGATTGACCCAAACCTGACCGACCCGACCCTATTCACACCCCTAGTTGTGCACACTGCTGCTCCTAACTCAGAACACTTTAACAAATGGACTAAGGATCATCCTTTAGACAACATAATCGGTGAACTCGAAAGACTTGTTTCCACAAGACTCCAACTACATGAACAAGCCTTATTTTGTTACTACAACGCTTTTCTCACATCAGTTGAACCAAAGAACTATAAAGACGCATTAACTCAAGCATGTTGGATTGAAGCAATGCAAGATGAGCTTAATGAATTTGAACTTCTTGAAGTCTGGGAACTCATTCCTCGTCCAGATAAAGTGATGGTCATTACTTTAAAATAGATCTATAAGGTGAAACTTGATGAATTAGGAGGAATTCTGAAAAATAAGGCTCAATTGGTGGCTCGTGGTTACCGTCAAGAAGAGATAATTGATTTTGAGGAATCTTTTGCTCCAGTGGCTAGACTTGATGCTATTCGAATTTTCCTCGCATATGCTGCTCACATGAATATAATCGTCTACCAAATGGATGTTAAGACGGCATTCTTGAACGGCATTCTGCGCGAAGAAGTTTATGTCAGCCAACCAAATAGGTTTGTGGATCAAGACAATCCGAATCATGTGTACAAGCTTAAGAAGGCTCTCTATGGGTTGAAACAAGCTCCTCGCGCGTGGTACGATCCATTGTCGAAGTTTCTACTCTCTCAGGAATTCTCTAAAGAAACCGTGGATCCCACATTGTTCATCAGAAGACAAGGCAAATATATTCTCCTGGTACAAATCTATGTTGATGATATAATCTTTGCGTCTACTACACCTGAACTATGTGACCAATTTTCAAAAATAATGTGTTCAAAGTTTAAGATGTCGATGATGGACAAAATATCATTTTTTCTAGGACTACAGATTTTACAAAGTCCTAGAGGCATCTTTTTAAACCAGTCTAAATATGCTCTAGAATCTTTGAAAAAATATGGTATGGAATCTAGTGACCCCGTAGATACTCCCATGGTGGAGAAATCCAAACTGGATGAAGATACATAAGGGAAAGCCGTTGACCCTACACACTACTGTAGAATGGTTGGCACCCTTATGTATCTCACAACCAGTAGACCAGACCTAACATTTGCTGTATGCATGTGTGCCCGGTATCAGGCAAAGCCTACCGAAAAGCACTTACATGCTGTAAAACGAATCTTTAAATACCTAAGAGGAACTGTTAATAGGGGACTTTGGTATCCAAAAGATTCTTCTATTGCTCTAACAGCTTATGCAGACGCTGATCATGAAGGGTTGCCAAGATACTAGATGAAGTACATCTGGAAGTATGCAATTATTGGGAGACGGACTTGGTAGCTGGTCATCAAAGGTAGAAAAGTGCTGCGATATCCAGTACGGAAGCTGAATATATTTCCTTGTCTGGCTGTTGTGCTCAAGTCCTTTAGATGAGATCACAGCTTACCGACTATGGTCTTGGATTCAATAAAATTCCAATGTACTGTGATAACAAAAGCGCTATTGCCTTATGCTGCAACAATGTTCAACATTATCGATCAAAGCATATTGACATCAGATTCCACTTCATCAAAGATCAAGTGTAAAGAAACATGTAATCTAATAATGTACCAAGAACAAGAGAAAGAGATGTGGGTTGTGATGGATGTAATGGATGAATTGTATTATGTGTGTGAAAATGGAAAATGAAACAACCAACCACCTCTCCAAGGCATGGAGAGGTGTATATATATGTCCTATAGGCCGGCCCATGGGCTATGATAGGCTTCCCATGGGTCTTGGGTCAGACTAGATTACTAAACAAATCATTACATAAACTACGAGCTAAGACTATTACAACTTGGAAGTGACCGACACTTTTTGTGTTTCCAACAATCTCCCCCTAAGGGAGGTCACTCCAATTTACAAAACTTTAAACCTAGCATACTATGCTTCATCTTTAGTCTTTAGCTCGTACTCTTGACTTTCTCTTGTGAATATGTTGTAGTGATCATTGACTTCTGGATTGAGCTTGTTCCTTGAACTTGTATTTGACATTGTGATCTTGAGCATCTTGAGATCATCAACCAAGCACAATCTCTTCGCCATCTTGTAACTTTGCCATCTTGTGGACTTGTGACTTCTGGACCGACATGCTCATACCTTTCTTGATTTGTTGACTTGAAAAGCTTTAATGTTGCATCTTTCTTGAAATTCTTTAACTTTAACACTTCGTCACTTCGAGAAAGACGTTCGGTATCAGAGTGACGGAAACTTCTTTGAAATTCTTTGACTTTAATACTTCGTCACTTCAAGAAAGACGTACGGTATCAGAGTAGCGGAAGTCTTGAAACATGTACTTGAGCTTTCATGATGTCTTTATGTTTGTCGGTGTCGGGTATGAGCAATCTTGTGAGTCAGCTGGAATCAGGTACCTCCACCTCCATCTTTAAGTATCATGCATTAAAACAGTTAGCAATAAAGCAGGGGGATGAATATGGTTTTTTCATTCGCTCAGGTTTGGTTGTAGTAACCTTCAAATCCGTGAGGATCGACCTGTGATCAGATAGATTCAATTTAAGAAGAATCTTCTTGACAGGATTTCCAACTGTAGTATTGAATCTTTCTAACACATAAGTATTAGATTCATCGTACTCAGCATGTTCTCATTATCGGAACGTCTCAAAGCAGACAGCACGATAAGAGTGAACCAGTGAGTTACTATCTCACCGATTGATATAGAAAATTGATTTGAAAATCAATCGGTGTATCACTTGCAAAATTGTTTTTGTGACACACCGAGAGTGTTAATCATTTCAAAAATTCATTAACAACCGTTGATCCATTTCCTGGAACAAGTTTGATTCTTATAGAATCGCACCATCGTTTCTTTCCAGTTGTCACAAGTTTGATTCATAAAGAATCGCACAAGTTACCTACCATGAGCTTGTTTGATGTTGGCTCAAGCAGGATTTCCATCTTCATTGTGAATACCTAAGTATCACTCGGATGTTCTGGCAAAATCACAAGGATCTTGCGTAGGACTCTAATGATATTACTTGATATTCACATTGTGTGAGATAACAAGCTAAATTATGACAAGTGTCCTAATGAGATTAATGGATGATCTCTTTTGGCTCTAGACTCAATATAGTGCACTTTAATTTTAGTGACGAAGAGCTGAGCTTAGTGCCACCTTTTCAATATGCAACTAACTCGGAGTGAGAAAGTCAATAGAAATGAGTGTATCTCTGTGAGTTTTGAAACAAAGTCTTTCCGACTTTGAGTGGCTGGGAGGGGTTTGTGCATAGCGTCACTGGGTCCATGACTGTCTTCAATGTCAGACAACACCTAAGTGTTTCTGACAGCATATGTATTGACCCGGTTTCTGCCTAAGTGTATGGAGGGCTTCTTTCTTTTCACCCTTTATCCTTACATTTCTTTTTCATTCTTCAACCCCTTCAATGCTTACCGAGACTTTTATAAACTAACACCTTGTTGGGTTTGTTCCAATGTTAGCTCCATCTCAGTCGGCATTATTCCCGATTCTCACTTTTTCTTCTTTTTAATCATACCTAAGGACTTCTACACTAACTAGTGGATATCCCTGGGTAGATTTTTTTTTTTCCCTCCGGTTCTAAGCTGAATCATAGGGAATTTGAATACCTATACCTAACCACCTTATAACTCATAAAATAAGTACAAGGTCGGTGTCTTTAGGTATTCCATCACCATTACCAACCAAATCATTGAAAATCCATTCCAAGGTGTTTGATATTAATTTAAAAGGTTTTACACATTGAAAGTTATTAAATTCATCACTAAAAGCACCCCTTAGCATTGTGCAACGTAATCGTTAAGTACATGCTAAGTGTGGAGTGCATCGAGTCCATTTTAATTGATTACTTCTGTCAATATACATTAAGTCCAGAGTTAATCACATTTTCTCCCCTTATCCAAAAAAATTTAATGCCCTTTATATTTTGGGATAAGCATTGATTAACAGTTCGGGACAAAATGGATTTACTAGCGAGACTTGAACATATAATTACTCCCCCTCAAACTGTTTGAGGTTATAAGATGGTTGCCGAGTACAATTATTTAAAAGATTTTGAATTTACTAAGAAATTCTTTATAAAATTTTGTACTCGAGCACATCTTATTTTCAGCCAAAAAATTCTACACTAGTTATTAACATATTCACATATTTATTATATACGAAGATTTGACCTGAATGATGAGAACATCATATGATGAAATCATATGGTCCTTTATCGCAGCCATAGGTCTCCTTCGTACAATCTCCCACCAACAAACTTGTTCTAAACTTTCCGTCATTAACATTCTTTCGTTTTAAGAAAGTTGCTAATCTATCTTTCTCTGTCCAAAGCACTCTTGCGCAATGCTTCAGCTATCTTTCAAGTTACGAAAGTCTTTGCTTCAAACTTCAGTATGATGACATACAGAATACATATGTATCTTGAAGCTTTGTGTGGTAGTGTGGATGTCGGTGTTGAAGATGTCCTTATCTTCCCCCTAAACTAGCAATCCTTTCTGTAGATTCAACTTTCTTGCAAGCCGCATCAAAGCAGTCTTAGAAGCCTAGATGTCCGAAGTACACAAATAACTTGAAACCGCAACACCAAAGTCAATTAAGTCTCGGATGTCCGTATTTCTCCTTACATGATAGTGATGATATAAATTGTAACACCAAAGTCAACTAAGTCCCGGATGTCACAATTATTCCCTCTAAGTAGTTGAAATGATAACACCTAAGTCAACTAAGTCCCAAATGTAGACATTTCTTCCTGCAGGATACTGACTATTTAAAGGAATCATCATACCTATGTGTACCTCTTTTATCAAATATTTCTACTCATTTTAAGAATAAGCTTAGAGATTGACCGTTTGAGAAAGCATTTATTGAATCAGAAAGAACTTTTCTCACGTTTTAAATAATTATACTCCTAACACTTTCCCCTATGGACTCAAATAATGCATACTGGCTAATGACGAGATGTCTCTTCCATCATGAGATAGAAATAGTGTACCCGAAAGATTTAATCACAACCTAAAATCAAAAGAAGCTAACCTCAAAAGACAAAAGAAGCTAACCTCAAAATAAGGCCAAGGACACTATCAAGTATATATCTACTCCTTTCCCCTTGCTGGTTTTGACACGTCGGAATTAGCAAAACCGTATACGCATACATATTCGAGATCGTGTTTGAAGAATTAATAAGTTTAAATCTATTCCGTGAGAATCAACTTCAAGGCCTGTTAAAACTATGAAAGTATTTCCAACATTCCTAAGTCTTTATACAAACTATGAGGTTGTTGGCAATATTGATCGTCTGTAGTTTAAAGCCTGAATTCACTAAGTCTTTAAGTCCATAAAGATTTAAACAAATGACATCTAAAGCACTTGAAGTTAATATAAATTAACTCCCCTTGAAATTGTTATCCGTCATTATCCAAAACTTTATCTATTATTTCATGACTTATTTTTAAAGACCGTTTTAAAAGGGATAATTGATGAACGATTTCCTCCCCCTCAAATAAAGACCCGTTTCTAGTTAAAGATTTTGTCATTGTTATGAGTGGTCGAAATGTCTTTGAAAAATCTTTTTTGTGGTTTTTTTGTTTAACTGAAAACACTGATTCATTATGAAGACAACTTTTTACCAATAAAAATAAGATTTCTCTTATTTTGACACATAAGCGCACTGACACGTACACTAATGGTAATATAGAAAGCACGGGTTGCGTTGCAAAGTAAACACAAGCCTTTGCATGGTCATAAAAGTAAGACATGCCCGAGAATAAATTCTCTGTTGATGTAGGAACAACTGTCTTAAGACGCATCTTACTCAAGGTGAACAATCGGTTACTATCTGAAATAAGTAGCAAGCCATTTGGCACTGTTTGAAACATTGAAACATCTGCTCGAACTTCATTACAGGCTTTTATCATTGTTGAATGATATTTCTGAAACCGTAAAAATGTTAATCGATTTTCAGAAGACTTGTCATTTGAAAACTCTTTTTGTATTTTTCATCATTTTTTTTTAATTTTGTATATTGTTTATATGGAAAAAATTCATATAAAATTTTTTTTTTTTTTTTTTTTTTTTTTTTTTTTTTTTTTTTTTTTGGTTTTTCCTGAATTAAATTAATATACATATGATTACGAAGAGATATTCGAATAGGTAGCACCACTTATTTGGTCAACGTCAAATCTGCAACTTTTCAGAGTTATCCGCGTAATACTTCGCATAAACCCAGCTTGTTGATTAGAATTTTAATCTTTCCGGCCAAGAGCTTTAGTGAAGATGTCCGCTAATTGATACTCCGTATTGAAAAAGTAAAGTTCGATCACACCATTTTCAACATGCTCCTTGATGAAGTAAAATCTGATGTCTATATGCTTGGATCTGGAATGTTGAACATTGTTGCATAAGCATAGAGTGCAATAGCGCTTTTGTTAATCACAGTACATAGAATTTTATTGAATCCAAACGCCATAGTCGCTAAGTTGTGATCTCATCCGAAAGGACTTTGAGCATCAACAGCCGAACAAAGCAATATATTCAGCTTCGAACTGGATATCGCAGTGCTTCCTGCCATTTAGGAGTTGCGACCAGCTCAACAAGTCTATCAAACCCAAAAGTATGTATAACTACCAGATGTGTTACGGCTTAGCTCTTGACACCACATGAATCCGCATCTGCAAATGTTTGTAGTGCAATAGAATAATCCTTCGGATACCGAAAGACCCCGATGTAACGGTTCCTTCAAAATACCGAGAAGATCCGTTTTTACCGGCATTTAAGTGCTTTTCGATAGGCCGATGCCTGATACAGCGACACATGCATAAAACCAAATTTTAGGTCAGGTCTACTGGCTATGAGATAAATGGAGGGTGCCAATCATACCACGATAGTGTGACAGGATCCTAAAACTTTCCGTTTTTTATGCATCTTTAATCCTCATCCATTTGGATTTCCTCCACCATGGGAAGTATCTACTGGGTCGACAAGATCAAGCCATATTTCGTTTAGTGATTCAGAGCATATTAGATTGGTTTAGGAAGATGCCTCTGGGACTTTGAGAAATCTGTAGTCCCTAAGAAAAATAAGATTTTTGCCCATCAGTGACATCTTAATTTTGACACACATGATTTAGCCAAAGAGGTCACAAAGTTCAAAGTGTAGTGCAGCAAAGATAATAACATGTGACAAAAAATATGTACCAGAGTAGTTCCTTGCCTAATTTACGGATGAATAGATGGATCCACTGAGCCTTTTGAGAAGTCATTGGGAATATCTCCAAATGAAGACACCATATCATATCCATGTGCGTGACTTGTTTCAACCCATAAAGAGCTTTCTTAATCTGTACACGTAGTTGGTTTGTCTGGATCCACAAAATCCGTCCGGTTGGCTATCATAAACCTCTTCCCGCAATACCATTCAGAAACGCAGTCTTCACATCCATATTGATAGAACGACCATGTGTCATATGATCAGCAAACGCTAGAAAAATACGTATAGCCTCTATTTCTGCAACCGGAGCGAATGACATCTTTCAAAATCGATTCCTCCCAACTTCTTGTCGATAACCATGAGCCGAGCCAACCGAAGCCTTGTGTTCAGAATACCATCCTAACTTATCAGCCACCTTATAGTCCACTAAGAGTGATAGACCAATGCTTTATCAGGAGGAGGAACAAGTTCCCAAACATCAGACATCATATTCAGAAGTTCCTCTTGCATACTTTAAATCCAACATCTTGAGTTAATGCGTCTTGTAAGCTCATAGTTTGTGACTGAGTGAGAAAGGCATCATATTTAGCAAAAAAAGGCTTTAATCATGGATTTTATTCGTGTGGAAATTGGTTTGTCTAGATCACCGATATATCCGCAAGTGGTGATCTTAGTCATTTGCTATTGTGTTTCAGAAACTTGTGATCGGGAGGCACAATTGTTGAATAAACATCCGATGAGAGGATGATCAGAAGTAACTCTGGATTAGAATTACCAAAGATACAGGATCAATTACCCATATGTGAAACTTCAATATCCTGATTGTCTTCTCAACATCATAGAAATACTAGGAGTTTACGTTTTCTTTGTGTGTAATGAGAGTTACTACGTGGTGATTAGTGCATCTTGATCAACTGTAGTTGAGGAAGGTAAGCCAGTTGATACAACATGTTCAGATGCAACTATTTTAGGAATAGGAGCAATAACTTCTGGTGCATGTAAATCAACATAAGGTAGGGGATTAAGTAACTCATCAAACATTGGTTGAACAATTACAAATTATTTTCCCAGTCAGATCTCGAAGGTAGTACAAATGGGTGTTGAAGGAGTGAGGTTTTGGCATGAGTTCCTGAACTGATTGTTACAGGAGGCATTTCTCATGAAGTGCGGGTCGTCTAACTGCTGTGTTTCAGAAGCCAACGCGGTCAGACTCATCAAATTCAACATTGAATGGTTTCAATTATATCGTCGGTACGTCTTTGTAAAATCCGAAATGCTTCTTCGTAGGTGCATAGCCAATGAAAATAACCAACGTCAGCCTTCGGTTGCTAACTTGCCCAATTCTCACTATCAGTCGTTGGGTACATGATGCAAATAAAACCCCAAAAATTACAACATTGAAGATACGATAGATCAGGAGGTTTGTCGTGTAAAAGCTCGTATGGTGTTTTACCATGACGACGACGGATCATGGAATGATTTTGGGTATAACAGGCTGTGGCAACCACTTCAGCTCATAGAAATAAAGGAGCTTTTTTTTGCAATAATTAACATAATGCGGCTCGCTTCGATAGCATAAATTACTATTTATTGTCTTTCAACAACCACCGTTTTGCTATGGAGAGCGTGGCAACTGATGTTTCATTAGAGATGCCAACCTTCTCATAATAGTTCATGCAATGTTGATTAACGTAACATCAGTTCCATACTGTTCTGATGCGACTGACGTTTTTCTAATCCCTTAACTTGGATCATCTTCAAAAAAGGTTGAAATAATAAAAGCTAGAGCTGTCATCTTTTTGAACGCAAACATTTTACCCAGTAAATCAGAGTAGTCCGTCGACAATAACGCAGTATGTACTATTCTTTCCATTGACACTCGCGACATGCATTGGCCCATACAGATCCATATGCAACAGATAAATTTTCTTGAGATTGGTGTCCTCAAGATAGTAGGATTTAGTGGGGTTCTATTGAACTTTTGCCTAATGCACATGCACACAAAGTGATCCTTTGTCAAACTTGAGAATTAGGGTGACCTCCGATAAGTCCATTCTTTGCAAGATATTAATAGAACCAAATTCAGAGTGAGATAGAAACGACGATGCCAATAGGACCAAGACTGGTTTAGAAGCTCTTTGAGACAATAGACAAATGGGAGTAGACGCCATCATATACCCAAGTGAGAGTGTATAAAGATTATCCCCTCGAGATCCCGTCAATAAATCAACACCTTCTAGATTGCAAATGAAGCATATGTGTTGACGAAAACCACTATCGGGATTGGAATCAACAGAATTGTCCTAACAAGAAAATGATTAAACCCACTTCCTTCACGTAATAAACCCTTGAAATGGTAACATTCCCCCAATCTGATAGTCTCCATAACCCATTACTTTGGCAACTTGATCATTTCTGAATTTAACTGTACCCAGATTTACTGAAGAAAAATTGGTGAGCTGAGAGCGGATCTCCGATCATGTGCTTCGAGCAACCAGAGTCCAAATACCAGAGGACGATTTGGACAACGTGCATTCATTAAGAGAAGTAGATGGAATATTAGTTTTTGTGGATCCCCGGGATTTACTGGGATCCTGTTTGTTAGCAAATATTGGTTTTATAAACCTAGTGTTTGCTAACGGACTCAGTATTCCTTATTCTTCCAGGTTTCCTGAGTATACAAATAACCACAGGTTTTGGGTGATTCAGATTCTAGAACTATTGGTTTCCTAGAAGTCACTTCATTAGTTAGTGGTAATCCTAGTTTAAAGGACACTCATTTATTTCCTACAATATGAAATCCGAGCAGTAGGGTCTCCAAATATTATCCTACCTTAGTGCACACATTTTCTCCGTCGGTTTTCTAAATATCTTTATTAGAATTTCTCTTCTAGATTTACTCTTCTTAGATGTAGCACGAAATTTGACATCTTTCATAGAATTAAGAAACTCACAAATTATTCAAAGACATAACAATCATAATCACACCGTAATAGCAGACACAATCCAGAATTATCATGTTTCTTGGAATTCTGACACAAAGACGCAGATCAGTACTTGAACGTATTATTCCTTTTAATTCAAACTAGATTTAACGTTCTAAGGGTGAGATTCCTTACTTATTCTCGAATTGCGACTTGGTGTTTGCAAATCCTATCAATTCCTTGGTATTGCCTGAAGGCTGTGATCCGCTAGCACAAGTAGAAATGTCTTACTCCTTAGAATGCAATACTCGCTTGTCGACTATGTTTTATAGTCGAGAATAGTTATTTATGTTTTCTGTGGATGTGAGTGATTCGGCAAACCTAACTTTCTTGTCCTTTTTCCTCGGTGTGACCGCAACTAATTGAGGATCAGAGAATTGTTGATGTAGGTGTCCCAGTCCATTCCATATGTGTGTAAGGAAATCCTGAATGACTTTGTTATAACCTAGAAGGCAGACTCTACAATGAAAGCTTTAGGATAATTCGCTTTATTACATGTTTGAATATAGTCTTAAGGACCAAACTTCTTCCTGAGTGTGCTTAATAAAAAGAAGGATGAGCAGTCCTTTTATTCACAATTGGGCGTGATTGGTTTCCATATTATCCAAAGACACTTTTGGGATCAACAGAAGTGGGTCTCAATATCCTCCTTAACTACAGCTTTTCCTTAAGTTTTCCTTAACTCATTTTTATTGGCTGCTATGACCAAACCTTGTTCCTGAATTTTTAACATTTAAATCAAAAATTTCCACAGACTTTATATTGACATTGTTTGATTAATGCTCACAATTGTTTTTCTTTTTGATTGAACACCTTTTTTGGTAATCGAGTCTAAAGTTGCTTATAAGTCTGTTTCAAATGTCTCATTATCAGCAACAATGGTTTAAGTCACCTATGTTCCAATGTCAAGTTAAAGAGTCTCAATTTCATCCCATGTCCATTTTGACTATACTATCATTCCACAATTTCCATTAAGGACTAATTTGCTCTTTTCACTGTGATAATGACTGTGACTTTTCGCTTGAGACTGAGCTCCCAATTCCTTAATTCAAACAACTGAGGTAAACTTAGGAGCATTTGGATCGAAGAACACTGTTTGTCTGTTGGAAAAATTTCTTGATTAAGTGAGAATCAGCTCCAAAGTGATGCTATGTTTTTTCAAGAGTTGTAAAACATATACAGAAAGATATCATACAAATTTCTTTTATCAACAAAAATCCTTTTGTTGAGAAGCTTCAGTCATGAGTTCGAGACACTTTTGACATTCATGTCACAGTTTCACAACCATCATTCACAGACACATTCACCACAGTTTTTTACAATATCATAGATCAATGGCTTGTGCCAAGAAGTCGTTCATTTTCACTAATAAAACTGGATTCATTAAACATTGAAAGTTCTGGACCTCCAAGCGATGTTGTTCGAGCAGCCTCTTCCATTTGATAAAAAGACATTTGGACATCAGCAAGGTCTTCAAACCAAGTATTATTGAAGTTTATTGGAAGATATCTTTAATCCTTTAATAAACGGAGATGATTCATCTCTAAAACGAAGGCCTTTTATGTTCAAACCTCCCATGTGCCCTCAGTGATAGCTGTTGGCCAGTGGTTCTTTCTTTGACCCGGACAACCGGATCAAATCCAGTAAAGATAGCCGTTTAAGCTCTTATCAAGCTAGTATTCACCATACATACTTTAGGAAGTTCTGTTTGGAACCTCAACTTTGACGTTGTGGTAGAATGAGATGGAGTCCTAAACTGGACCGAAGTCCTTCCAATAGGGCATGGTTCACCTGATAATAAATCAGATTGTCGAACAAATCGTTTGTAGTAATCGTTATTAAGAATAGCATAATTAATGGGTTTAGTGTTCACTTTATGTTTTACAACCATTGGATCTTGTTCTTTCAAAAGCATTTTTGAACGACTCTCTTCACAAAGCATTAATGTCTCATCAGAATCAGGAATCACAATAGCATCCATTTTAAGAATGACATTCCCATCATACAGTTTTGGCTTTGACTCCCGAACTTTCTTCAGATAGAAAGGTTTTTCAAACCGATAGCTTGTTTACATTGAATGACAAAACAAATTTTTAGGATTAGTCCATACATATGAAACAGTTTGCCGCATATGACCTTTTTGAAAAGATATTATCAAGTTTGCTTAATTTTCTTTCTAAAGCAATTTCTTATCAATATTTCTGTTTTCTTCCATTTTTAAATCCTTTTTGAGATCAGAAACTGTTTTCATGAAAGAATCCTTTTCTTGCACTTGTTCAGAAAGAGTTTTCTTAAGACGTACAATCTCGGCATACTGTTTCATAATTTGATCCTGAAAAACTGTTTCAACATTTGCATTTCTTTCAAATCTTTACCCTCTTCTTATATCTGTCAAGCTCAGGTAGTTTAAAGCTTTATGGCACTTTTGTATTCCAGTTTACAGTGGGGCAGTGAATCGACTTGGGTATTTAATTATTCAAACATAGATAATATCAGGACCATCTTTTGGACAGAAAGAGTTAAATTCTATTCTGACATTTCCGATTGTTTTCACTCAGATTACTGAAATAAGTAATGATATTGCTATCACTGGTTATTGTTAGTTTCTGTCTGATTCACATCATTAACTGTTCAAGAAGACTCATATATCTGCTCACGTTGATTGATTAAATCATAGGTCAGATTATCTGGATTGTGTACCTCAATGAGTGCATCTGAGCCATTCCTAGAAAGATTCACCATGAGAGCAAGCCTGGCTGAGTTAAGTTCATCACAATCAGAGTCATAGGCATCCAGATCATATCGCTTGATAACAGCCATTAAGGGTGATTACAGTCTGAGAGGTTTGAATGTCAGGAAGTCCTAGATCTGCTAAAAATGTTATTTCTTCCTCTGTTAAAGCTTGACCACTTGATTGAGCTCGAACCAGCAACACTTTATCATTGAACCATGTTTCATCCCTTTTCCTCTTGGGCTTAGTGCACTGCTTGGCAATATGACCCCTCCCCTGCAAGTTGCAACAATGGACAGTCCGTTGTTTCCTCTGTGTTGCTTCCACGTTGCTCCATTGTGTATTTTCTCGTTGTTCTGAGCAGCATAAGTAGTATTGTCTCCCCTGAAATAGGTTTCACAGTTTAACTGTTTCCCTCATAATGGTAAGCTTGTTGACGAGGTTTGACGAAGTCCTTATGCTGATTGTTGTATAGGATACCGGGATGTGACCATACAGCAGTTAAGAATGACATCATGTGATTAAAATCGCAATCAATGGATCATCCCCTTTCTGGAACCTGAACAACTAGACCGGAGTCTGGATCATGTGATTGTTGTTGTTGGTAAGATGTGGGAGCATATTCCGATTGTGGGATGGATGGTTGTGGAGAATAAACGTTGTGGTGAACGGAGGATTGGTACTCATTTTATAGATAAGTGATTGAAAGAGGTGTTGATTGATTGGTTGTGAATTGTTGATTTTGATAAGTGTTTACAAACGTAAGACTGATATGTGTAAAAGCATGATGTTGAAGTTAGAGTAGTTTGTAAGTGCGTAGATAGATTAGATAAGCCGACTGAGTTAATTGTGAGGATGCAACTAAAGCAAGAGGATCGAGTTGCGCTCATGCAATCAAACGAACTTCATTTGCATTCTTTTCGTGCATGTTAGTAGGTAAGCATGAAGCTGATTCAACATTGGTAAGTATGCAAGTCTTTGAACCAATTTTAACATCAATAACAAATATGCTCCATTCATTAGGAAGATTGTTAAAAACTTGGTGTTTAACTTAAATTGCTCCAATGTCATCTGTAAGATGTTCATATCAATTTTAGTACAGAGTGAACCGTCACTAGTACTCATGTAACACTACTCCTTCTTGTAAGAGAACTAAATCGAATTCATCCTACAGCTTACAATCCTCGTTCTTGTTTTGTTAACGACGTTCCTTGCATTAGCAGTTCTAGATCTTCTCCCAAAGATCTTTTGCAACACGAGATGTTGACTTACAAGAGCATAGCTTCAGTGAAGGCCTTGGAGAATAAGGTTTATTTCTTTGATGGTCATAATCAGCTTGAATAGCTTCATGCGAATGAGTCCCGGTATATTCTTAAGTGCTGTTACACCATCCACAGTTATAATGGCCAAGATGGACCATTTTTCAAACAGAAGGCAAGAATCATTCATCATGAGGTCTAATCAATATAAACAGATTCCATTCGTCTCTTCCAAGAATCATATAAGTGTTTTCAAGCATTGGTGTTTGTGTGTCTCCTCGCTGAAAGAAGTGACTTATCAGCAAGAGGTCGTCATTATGGTACAAAAAGATTACGAATTGATCGACTCGGCGATTGGAAAGAAATCGTGTTTGGTTATGTGTTTGTTGAGTCTTGAAATGAGACTACACGGGATTTTACAATTCTCGACAAAACCGGAAAAACAAGTAAATGTTTCACGGGGAGTTTTACAATCAAAGAAATAACCGTATAATTTAGAAGATTTAAGTTAGTTTGTCTTAAATGGAATTGACTAGTTCGGTTATCTAGTTCGGTTATCTAGTTCGGTTATCTAGTTCGGTTATCTAGTTCGGTTGTCACTAGTTCGGTTCCTCTTGTTCAGTTCAAACTAGTTCGGCTGTCACTAGTTCGGTTCACTAGTTCGGTTCTAACTAACAAAATTAGTTCGGTTCCAACTGAAGTAAACTCATTCGGTTCCAACTAGAGAAACTAGTTCGGTTGATCTTGTTCGGTTCCAACTAAAGTTACTACTATCGGTCACTATTCGTTCAATCTAAACAAAACTATTCGTTCAAACTGAAGTAAACTTCGTTCGGAATTCCAACTATGGAGAAACAAGTTCGTTGAATCCTTGTTCGGTCCCAACTAAAAGTTACTAGTTCGGTTCACTATTTCGTTTCCAACTAAACAAAACTAGTTCGGTTCCAACTGAAGTAAACTCGTTCGGTTTACTCGTTTGGCTTACCTGATCGCTTACATGTTCGGGCCTTACTCGTTCGACTTTTACTCATATCGTTTCCTCATTCGTTCCATCAACTAACAGCACGTTCGGATTTCACAACTAAAGTACGAATCCAAATTTTAAAACTCAAAAAGACACATTTTTTGAATGGTTTTTTTAGCAAAAATTCTTGTACAACTAGTGTTACTAACCCTATTGGAACAATAAAAATGATAACTTTAAGGTTTTTAAGCCAAAAAAAAATTGACTCAAAAATTTTTATTCTAGGCGTACGAAGCTAAAAGTCCTGATTTTGACCCGTTTTCAAGCTATAAGCTCAAACCCAGGTTCTGGATGTTCTACTGTAGATTTCTAGTAATCTTATGATCAAACCAAGAACAAGAGTGAGATGTGGGTTGTGATGTTAGAGAGAGATTGGATGGAATGGATGATGATATTAGATGGAAAATATGGAAATGAAAACAACCAACCCCTCTCCAAGTCTAGGAGAGGGTATATATACTACCTATAGGCCGGCCCATGGGCTATGATGGGCTTCCCATGGGTCTTGGGCCGGACTAGATTACTAATCTAATCATTACATGAACTACGAGTTAAGACTATTACAACTTGGAAGTGACCGACACTTTTTGTGTTTCCAACAATCTCCCCCTAAGGGAGGTCACTTCATTTTACAAATCTTTAAGCCTAGCATACAATGCTTTGTCTTGAGTCTTTAGCTCGTCCTTTAGACATTCTCCTATGAATATGTTGTGGTGATCATTAATTTCTGGATTGAGCTTGTTCCTTAAACTTGTATTTGACATTGTGATCTTGAGCATCTTGAGATCATCAACCAAGCATAATCTCTTCGTCATCTTGAAAATTTTCCACCTTGTGAACTTGCGACTTCTGGACCGACATGCTCATACCTTTCTTGATTTGTTGATTTAGAAAGCTTTAATGTTGCATCTTTCTTGAAATTCTTTAACTTTAACACTTCGTCACTTCAAGAAAGATGATCGATATCAGAGTGACGAAAACTTCTTTGGACTTCTTTGAACTTCTTTGACTTTAATACTTCGTCACTTCAAGAAAGACGTACGGTATCAGAGTAGCGGAAGTCTTGAAACATGTACTTGAGCTTTCATGATGTCTTTATGTTTTGTCGGTCGGGTATGAGCATGTGGCTATAAATCTTGTGAGTCAGTTGGAATCAGGTACCTCCACCTCCATCTTTAAGTATCCTGCATTAAAATAGTTAGCAATAAAGCGGGGGGACGAATATAGCATTGTCATTCGCCCTGGTTTGGTTGGAGTAACCTTCGAATCCGTGAGGATCGACCTGTGATCAGATAGATTCAATTTGAGAAGAATCTTCTTGACAGGATTTCCAGCTGTAGTATTGAATCTTTCTAAAACACTATGCGTATTAGATTCATTCTGTATCAGCATGTTTCATCATTATCGGGAAGTCTCAAAAGCAGACAGCACGATAGAGTGAACCAGTGGCGTTCACTATCTCACAGATCGATATAGAAAATCGATTTGAAATCAATAGACGTGTCATTTGCTAAAGGGTTTTGTGACACATCGAGAGTTTTAAGCAATTCAAATTCTATAACGCTTGATCCATAACCTGGAACAGTTTTGATTCATAAAGAATCGCCCATTGTTGCTTCCAGTTGTCACAGCTTGATTCATATAGAATCGCACAAGTCACCTACCAAGAGCTTGTTTGATGTTGGCTCAAGCAGGATTTCCATCTTTACTGTGAATACATAAGTATCACTCGAATGTTCTGGCAAAATCACAAGGATCTGCGTAGGACTCTAATGAAATTACTTGATATTCACATTGTGTGACATAACAAGCTAAATTATGACAAGTGTCCTAATGAGATTAATGGATGATCTCTTTTGGCTCTAGAATCAATAGTGCACTTTGGTTTTAGTGATCGGAGGCTGGAGCAGACTGCCACCTTTTCAATATCAACTAACTCGGAGTGAGAAAGTCAATAGAAATGCGTGTATCTCCGTGGTTTTGAAAAACGTCTTTCGACTTTGAGTGGCTAGGAGGGGTTTATTGCATAGCGTCACTGGGTCCATGACTGTTCTCCATGTCAGACAAAAACACTAATTTGTTTCTGACAGCATATGTATTGACCCGGTTTATGCCTAAGTGTATGGAGGGCTTCTTTCTTTTTACCCTTTATCCTTACATTTCTTTTTCATTCTTCAACCCCTTCAATGCTTACCGAGACTTCATAACTAACACCTTGTTGGGTTTGTTCCAGTGTTAGCTCCATCTCAGTCGGCATTATTCCCGATCTCACTTTTTCTCCTTTATAATTCATCCCTCAAGGACTTCTACACTAACTATGTTGGATGATCCCTGGGTAGATCCCCTCGGTTTGCTGGTCCATGGATTTGAATACCTCCCCCCCACCCCCCCCACACCCCCCCCCCCCCCACCCCCCCCCCCCCCCCCGATACCTAACCACCTTATAACTCCATAAAATTAAGTACATGGTCGGTCTTTTAGGGTATTCCATCACCATTACAAACCAAAATCATTGAAAAATTCATTCAAAGTGTTTGATATAAATATCAAAAGGTTTACACTTTGAATGTTTTTAATCATCACTAAAAGCTCCCCCTTAACATGTGCATCGTAATCGTAGTACATGCTAAGTGTGGAGTGCATCGAGTCCATTTTAATTGATTACTTCTGTCAATATACATTAAGTCCAGGTTAATCACATTTTCTCCCTTTATCCAAAATGTTAATCCCTTGATATTTTGGATATCAATTGATTAACTGTTCGGGGACAAAATGATGTATTCTAGCAGAATGGAACATATAATTACTCCCCCTCAACTTTTGAGGGTTTATAAGATGGTGCCGAGTACAATTATTTGAAAGATTTTGAATTTACTAAGAAATTCTTGTAAAATTTGTACTCGAGCACATCTTATTTTTCACCAAAAAATCTACACTAGTTATTAACATATTCACATGTTTATTATATACGAAGATTTGACCTGAATGATGAGAACATCATATGATGAAATCATATGGTCCTTTATCGCAGCCATAGGTCTCCTTCGTACAATCTCCCACCAACAAACTTTTCTAAGCTCCTCATTAACATTCTTTCTTTCAAGAAGTTGCTAATCTGATCTTTCTCTGTCCAAGCACTCTTCGGCATTGCTTCAACTTTCTTTCCAAGTTACGAAAGTCTTTGCTTCAAACTTCAAGTATGAAACAGATTCAGATACATATGTAACTTGAGCTTGTGTGGTTGGTGATGTCGGTGTTGAAGTTGTCTTAGCTTCCCCCTAAACTAGCAATCCTTTCTTGAGTAGATTCAGAACTTTCTTGCAAGCCGCATCAAGCAGTCTTGAAGCCTAGATGTCCGAAGTACACAAATAACTTGAAACCGCAACACCAAAGTCAATTAAGTCTCGGATGTCCGTATTTCTCCTTACATGGATAGTGATGATATTAATTGTTACACCAAATGTCAACTAAGTCTCTGGATGTCACAATTATTCCCTCTTAAGTAGTTGAATTGATAAACACCCTAAGTAAATGAGTCCCAAATGTCAGACATTTTTCTGCCTGATACTGACTTATTTAAAGAAATCATCATACATTGTGTACCTCTTTCAAATTATTTCTAAACATTTTAAGACATAAGATTAGAGATTGACCGTTTAGAACGTATTTATTGAATCAGAAAAAGGAACTTTTCTCACGTTTTAAATACATTTATACTCCTAACACTTTCCCACTATGGACTCAAATAATTGCATATTGGCGAATGTCGAGTGGATCTCTTCCATCATGAGATAGAAATTAGTGTACCCGAAAAGATTTAATCACATCTAAAATCAAAAGAAGACTAACCTAAAAAAGACAAAAAGAAGCTAACCTCAAAAATAAGGCCAAGGGACACTATCAAGTATATATCTACTCCTTTCCCTTGATGGTATTGGACACTTCGGAATTAAGCCAATAACGTATTACGATAATATTCGAGATGGTGTTTTGAAGAATTAATAAGGTTTAAATCTATTCCGTGAGAATCAAACTTCAAGGCATGTTAAAATATGACAAGTATTTACAAGCATTCCCTAAGTCTTTTACCAAACTATGAGTGTTGGCAATATTGATCGTCGTAGTTAAAGCATGAATTAACTAGTCTTTAAGTCCATAAAGATTTAAACAAATGACATCTAAAGCTCTTGAAGTTAATATAAATTAACTCCCCTTGAAATTGTTATCCGTCATTATCCAAAACTTTATCCATTATTTCATGACTTATTTTTAAAGACCGTTTTAAAAGATAATTTGATGACGATTTCTCCCCCTCAAATAAAGACCCGTTTTCTATTTAAAGAGTTGTTGTCATTGTTTGAGTGGTCGAATTGTCTTTGAAAAATCTTTTTGTGATTACTGAAAACACTGATTCATTATGAAGACAACTTTTTACCAATAAAAATAAGATTTCTCTTATTTTGACACATAAGCGCACTGACACGTACACTTATGGAAATATAGAAAGCACGGGTTGTGTTGCAATGTAAAACATGGCCTTTTGCATGTCATACAGTTGACCCCATGCCCGAGGAATACAATTCTGTTGAGAGAACAACTGTCTTTTAGACGACATGTTTTCCTCAAGGTGAAAAGCGGGTTACTATCTGAAATAATAGCAAGCCATTTGGCATGTTTTGAAAACATTAGAAACTTCTGCTCGAACTTCATTTACAGGCTCGTATCATTGTTGAATGACATTTCTAAGACCGTAAATGTTATCGATTTTCAGAAGACATGCCATTTGAAAACTCTTTTTGTTTTTTCTTCATTTTTTTTTAATTTTGTATTTTGTTTATGAAAAATTTATATAAAATTTTTTTTTTTTTTTTTTAATTTTTTTTTTTTTTTTTTTTTTTTTTTGTTTTTCTGAGTTATATTATATACATATGATACAAAGGATATTCGAATAGGTATAGCACCAATATTGTCAACGTAATCTGCACTTTTTCCAGAGTCTCCGGCGTAAAACTTCGCATACCCAGCTTGTTGATTAGAAATTTAATTCTTTCTCGGCCAAGAGCTTTAGTGAAGATGTCCGCCAATTGATACTCCGTATTGACAAAGTAAAGTTCGATCACACCATTTTCAACATGCTCCTTGATGAAGTAAAATCTGATGTCTATATGCTTGGATCTGGAATGTTGAACGTTGTTGCAGCATAGGAAATAGCGGCTTTTTTGTAATCACAGTACATTAGATTTTTATTGATCCAAAGCCATAGTCGATAGTTGTGGATCTCATCCAAAGGACATGAGCACACATGTAATAACAGGTACCGGACAAAGCAATATATTCAGCTTCCGTACTGGATATCGCAGCGCTTTTCTGCCTTTTAGACGACCAGCTCACAAGTCTATCACCCAAAAGTTGTATACTACCAGATGTGCTACGGCGTGTATCTTGACAACCAGCATGATCCGCATCTGCAAATGCTGTTAGTGCAATGGAAGAATCCTTCGGATACCAAAGACCCCGATGTACGGTTCCTTTCAAATACCGAAAGATCCTTTTTACCGCATTTAAGTGCTTTTCGATAGGCCGAGCCTGATACCGGGCACACATGCATATAACAAATTATAGGTCAGGTCTACTGGCTATGAGATAAAGGAGGGTGCCAATCATACCACGATAGTGTGACGGATCTACAGCTTTCCCTTCTTTATCCTCATCCAGTTTGGATTTCTCCACCATGGGAGTATCTACTGGGTCACAAGATTCAAAGCCATATTTCTTTAGTGATTCAAGAGCATATTTAGATTGGTTTATGAAGAGCCTATGGGGGACTTTGAGAAATCTGTAGTACATAAGAAAAATAAGAATTTTTGCCCAATCCTTGACATCTTAATTTTGAACACAGATTTTAGCAAAGAGGTCACAAATTTCATGAGTAGGTGCAGAAAAGATAATCTCATTGACATATATTTTGGTACCAGTAGTTGGTTCCTTGACTTATTTAGTTGAATAGAGTAGGATCCTGAGCCTTTTGAGAAGTCAATTGGATATCAGAAATGAAGACAAAATAATCATACCATGGGCTGGGAGCTGTTTCACCCATAAGAGCTTTCTTAAGCTTGTACACGTAGTTAGTTTGTCTGGATCCAAATCAGTCCGGTTGGGCCTAACATAAACCTCTTCCCGCAGATTTACATTCAGTGACGCAGTCTCTCACATTCCCATTTGATGACGACCTGTTATATGCGCAGCAAACGCTAGAAAAAATGCGTTATAGCCTCTAATCTTGCAAAACAGGAGCGAATGAGCTTCAATCGATTCCTCTTTTGGCGATAACCATGAGCGACCAACCGAGCCTTGTTTTTCAGAATACCTCCTAACTCATCAAGCTTAACCTTATAGATCCACTTAAGAGTGATGACAAATGCTTTATCAGGAGGAACAAGTTACAAACATCAAGAATTCAAAATTCATGAAGTGCTTTTTTGTACTCTTGCATAGTTCAATCCAAAAACATTGCTTGAGTTAATGCGTCTTTGTAGCTCTTAGGTTTGACTGATGTGAGAAAGCATCATAGTAGCAAATAAGGGCTTCTTATGGATTTGTAGTCGTGTGGAAACTGGTCTGTCGAGATCAACCGATTATATTCTCAAGTGGGTGATCCTTAGTCCATTTGCTATTGTGTTCAGAAACTTGGTGATCGGGAGGCACAATTGTATGAATAACATCCGATGATGAGGATTGATCAGAAGTAACTTCTGGAATTAGAATACCAAAGTACGGATCATTACCCATATGTGCAACTTTCAATATCATGATTGTCTTCTTCAACATCATGAGAAATAATAGGAGTTTAAGTTTCTTGTGTTGTATGAGAGTTACTTGGTGATGGTGCATCTTGATCAACTGTAGTTGAGGAAGGTAAGCCAGTTGATACAACATGTTCAGATGCAACTATTTTAGGAATAGGAGCAATAACTTCTGGTGCATGTAAATCAACATAAGGTAGGGGATTAAGTAACTCATCAAACATTGGTTGAAACAACAAATCCCAGTCAGATCTCGAAGGTAGTACAAATGGTGTTGAGGAGGAGGGTATGCATGAGTCCTGAACTGATTGTTATAGGAGTCATTTCATGAAGTGCGGGTCCTGAACTGCTGTGTTCAGAAGCCATCGCGGTCAGCTCATCAAAGTCAACATGAATGGTTTCAATTATTCGTCTGGTACGTCTGTTGTAAATCCGAAATGCTTTCTTCGTAGGTGCATAGCCAATGAAAATACCAATGTCAGCCTTCGGTTGTAACTTGCCCAAATTCTCACTATCATTCGTTGGGTAGCAGAGTGCACCAAACACATGAAGATACGATAGATCAGGAGGTTTGTCGTGTAAAAGCTCGTATGGTGTTTTACCATGACGACGACGGATCATGGAATGATTTTGGGTATAACAGGCTGTGGCAACCACTTCAGCTCATAGAAATAAAGGAGCTCTTTTGCATAAATTAACATAATGCGGCTGCTTCGATTAGCATACGATTTTGTCTTTCAACAACACCGTTTTGCTATGGAGAGCGTGCAACTGATGTTTCATGAGAGATGCCAACCTTCTCATAATATTCATGCAATGTTTGATTAACGAACTCAGTTCCATTATCTTGTTCTGAGCGACTGACGGTTTTTTAATCGTACTTGGATCTTCTTCAAGAAGTTGTTAATAAAAAGCTAGAGCTTCATCTTTTGATCGCAACATATTTTACCCATGTAATCGAGAGTAGTCGTCGACAATAACGAGGATGTACTTCTTTCCATTGACACTCGCGACATGCATTGGCCGATACAGATTCCATATGCACAGATTAGTGTTTTTCTTGATTGTGTCCTCAGATTCAGGTTTGTGGGTTCTTTGAACTTTTCCTTCAATCGCACATCGACAGAAACATAAGTGATCCTTTTCAATTTGGATTAGGGAGACCGCGGATAAGTCCATTTCTTGCAGATGATTAATAGCACAAAGTTCAAGTGCGATAGAGACGTGCCATAACAAGACTGGTTTAGAAGCCTTTGAAAATAGACAAATGGGAGTAGGCGCCCTCATCTATACCCAGCTGAGGTGTATAAAGATTTCCCTCGAGTCCGTCATTAAAATCAACCCTTCTAGTTTGCAAATGAAGCATATGTGTTGACGAAAAGCATTCGAGATTGGATTCACAGAATTGTCTACAGGAAAATAGATCTATACCCACGTCCTTCAAGTAATAAACCCTTGAAATGGCTACATTCCAATCTGATAGTCTCCATAAACCCATTATCTTTGCCAACTTGATCATTTCTGAAGTTAAACTGTACCAAGAATTTACTGATGAAATTGGTGAGCTGAGAGCGATCTCCAGTCATGTGCTTCGAGCAACCAGAGTCCAAATACCAGAGGACGATTTGGACAACGTGCATTCATTAAGAGAAGTAGATGGAATATTAGTTTTTGTAGATCCCCAGGATTTACTGGGATCCTGTTTGTTAGCAGATATTGGTTTTATAACCTTAGTTTTGCTAACGGACTCAGTATTCTTATTCTTCCTAGGTTTCCTTGAGTATACCAAATTAACCACAGGTTTGGGTGATTCAGATTCTAGAACTATTGGTTTCCTAGAAGGCACTTCATTAGTAGTGGTAATCCTAGTTAAAGGGCACGCATTTCCTACAATAGTGAAGGTCCGACCGGTAGGTCTCCAAATATATCCTATCTTAGTGAACACTTTTCCTGTTGGTTTCTAAATATCTTTCTTAGATTTTCTCTTCTTAGATTTACTCTTCTTAGATGTAGCACGAAATTTCACATCATTCATAGAATTAGAAACACATAAATTATCAGAAGTCATACAATATAAATCATCACCGTAATACAGAACACAATCAGGAATTATCATGTTTCTTGGAATTCTGCACAGACGCAGATCCATTAACTTGAACAGTATTATTCCTTTTATTCAAACTAGATTTAACGTTCCTAGGGTGAGCTTCTACTTTATTCTTCGAATTACTACTTGGTGTTTGCAGAATCCTATCATTCTTGGTATTGCCTGAAGGCTGTGATCCGCTAGCACTAGTAGAAAGTCTTACTCCTGTAGAATGCAACACACGCTTGTTAGAAACTATGTTTAAAGTCGAGTATGGTTTTTATGTTTTTCTGTTGGATGTGAGTGATCGGCCAAACCTAACTTTCTTGTCATTTTTCCTCGGTTGAACGCCAACTAATTGGGATCGAAATTGTTGATGGTTAGGGCAAGTCCTGCGTAGTGTTGAAAGGAATCCTGAATGACTTTGTATACCTAAAGCAGACTATAAAGTGATCCTAGAGGATAATTGCTTTTACATGTTTGACTATATCCTTAAGGACCAAAGCTTCTTCCTGAGTGTGCTTACTATAAGAGGAGTGAGCAGTTCTTTTATTCAACAATTTGGGCGTGATTGGTTCCATATTATCCATAGACACTTTTGGATCAACAGAGTGGAGGTTCTCAATAGCCTCCTTTATCTACGCTTTTCCTTTAAGTTTCCTTAACGCATTTTTTATTGCTGCAATGACAACCTTGTTCATGATGTTCTACATTTAATCAAAATTTCCACTGACCTTTATATTGAATTGTTGATTAATGATCACATTGTTCTTTTGATTTGAACACGTTTTGGTTTAATAGAGTCGTATAGATGCTTATAGTCTGTTTCAAATGCCTCATTATCAGCAAACAAGTTTTGTCACTCTATGTTCCAATTCATTGTTAAGAGTCTCAATATTCATCCATGTCATTTTGACTTTACTATCATTCACAGTTCCTATTTAAGGGACTTTATATTTGCTCTTCAACTTGAATGACTGTGTCCTTTCGCTTGAGGATGAGCTCTAATTCACTAATTAAACAACTGAGTAAAATATGAGCATTTGGATCTAAAACACTGTTTGTTTGTTGAAAATTTCTTGATTAAGTTGAGAATCAGCTTCCAAAGTGATGCAATGTTTTTCAAGAGTTGTAAAACTTTTACAAAGTTTATCATAAATTTCTTTATCAACAAAATCCTTTTTGTTGAGAAGCTCAGTCTGGAGTTCGAGACACTTTTGACATTCATTCACAGTTTCACAACCATCATTCACAGACAAATTCACAACAGTTTTTACAATATCATGATCATGGGCTGTTGCCAAGAGTCGTTATTTTCACTTAAAAACATTGATTCATTTTAACTTCAAAAGTTCTGGACTCCAAGCGATGTTGTTCGACAGCCTGTTCCATTTGATAAAAGACATTTTGGACATCAGCAAGTTCTTCAACCAAGTATTGATTAAAGTTATTGAAGATATCTTTTAATCGCTTTTTAAACGAGAATGAATTTCATCCTCTAAACAGCCTTTGTATGTTCAAACCCCCATGTGCCCTAGTTATAGCTGTGGCAGAGGTTTCTTTCTTGACAACCGGATCAAATTAAGTAAGATAGAGTTAAGCTCTTTCAAGCTAGTATTCCTCATACTTAACTTTAGGAAGTTCTTTGTGGAACTCAACTTTGACGGTTGTGGTAGAATGAGATGGGTCTAAAGCTGGGACCGAAGTCGCTTTCCAATAGGGCATGTTCACTATATAAATCAGATTGTCGAACAAATCGTTTGTTGTAATCGATATTAAGAATAGCATAATTAATGGTTTAGGTGTCACTGTATGTTTTACAAACCATTGGATTCTTGTTTTCAAAAGCATTTTTGAACGACTCTCTTCACAAAGCATTAATGTCTCATCAGTAAGTAGAAATCACAATTACATCCATTTTAAGAATGACAATCCCATCTTTCTTTTTTTTTTTTTTTTCTTTTCTTTTTTCTTTTTTTCTTTTTTTTTTTTAATACAGTTTGGTTTGATCCGAACTTTCTTCAGATAGAAAGGTTTTTCAAAACCGATAGCTTGTTTCGTGGAATGATCAGTAAACAAATTTGGATTTTTAGTTCTATCATTGAACAGTTTTGCGCATATTGACCTTTTTTGCAAAAATGATATTATAAGTTGCTTCAATTTCTTTTCTAAAGCATTCTTTATCATATTCTGTTTTCTTCCATTTTTAAATCCTTTTTGAGATCAGAAACTGTTTTCATTAAAGAATCCTTTTCTTGCACTTGTTCAGAAAGAGTTTGCTTAAGACGTACAATCTCGGCATACTGTTCATTTGATCCTGAAAAACTGTTTTCAACATTTTGCATTTCTTTCAAATCTTTAACCTCTTCTTTATATCTGTCAAGCTCGGTAGTTAAAGCTTTATTGGCACTTTTATATTCCAGATTAACATTGGTGCAGTGCATCACTTGGGTATTTAATTATTCAAACATAGATAATATCAGGACATCTTGTTGAGCAGAAGAGTTAGAATTCTGGACAGTTTCCTGTTGTGTTTCACTCAGATACTGAGAATAAGGAATGATATTGCTATCACTGGTTATTTTAGTTTCTGTCTGATTCACATCATTAGACTGTTCAGAAGACGTCATTATCTGCTCACGTTGATTGATTAAATCATAGGTCAGATTATCTGGATTGTGTACCTCAATGAGTGCATCTGAGCCATTCCTAGAAAGATTCACCCCTGAGAGCATGCTGGCTGAGTTAAGTTCATCTACAATCAGAGTCTTGGCATCCAGATCTCATCGGCTTGAATAAGCAGCATTATGGGGATTACGTCTGAGAGGTTTGAATGTCAGGAAGTCATGGATCTGCCAAAAATGTTATTTCTTCCTCTGTTAAAGCTTGACCACTTGCTTGAGCTTGACCAGCAACAACTTTTCATTTGAACCATGTTTCATCCCTTTTTCTCTTGGGCTTAGTACACTGCTTGGCAATATGACCCTCCCACTTGCAATTGGCACCAGATGACAGTCCGTTGTTTCCCTGTGTTGCTTCCACTTGTCCAGGTGTGTCATTTTTCTCGTTGTTCTAGCAGCATAAGTAGTTTGTTCTTCCATGATAGGTGCACAGTTACTTTTCCCTCATAGATGGTAGCTTGTTGACGAGGGTTTGACGAAGTCCTTAGCTGATTGTTGGTAGTAGGATACCGGGATGTGACAACAGCAGTTAAGAATGACATCATGTGATAAATCGCATCAATTGGATCATCCCCTTTCTGGAACACTGGAACAACTAGACCGGAGTCTGGATCAGATTGTTGTTGTTGGTAAGATGTGGGAGCATATTCCGATTGTGGGATGGATGGTTGTGGAGAATAAACGTTGTGGTGAACGGAGGATTGGTACTCATTTGATGGATAAGTGATTGAAAGAGGTGTTGATTGATTGGTTGTGAATTGTTGATATGTGATAAGGAGTTACAACACTGTGAGACTGAAATGGTAAAACATGATGTGAAGTTGCGAGTTTGGGTAAGGGTAGATGAGCTTGTAAGCGACAGAGTTAATTGTGGAGATGCACTAAAGCAAAGAGGGAGCGGAGATGCGTTATGCATCAAACGAACTTCATTTGCATGTACTTTCGTGTTGTTGTAGGTAAGAATGAAGCTGATCACATTGTTGTCATGAAAGTCTTTGACAATTTAACATCATATAACCTAATTTTGCTCCTATTCATTAGGAGAGTGTTTAAAAACTTGGTGTTAACTTGAAATTGCTCCAATGGCATCTTGTAGATGTTCATATCATTGAGTAACAGAGTGAACCTCAAGTAGTACTCATGTAACGACTCTCCTTTCTTGTAAGTGAACTTATCGAATTCATCATACAGCTTACATTCTCGTTCTTGTTTTGTTAACGACGTTCCTTGCATTAGCAGTTTAATCTTCTCCCAAAGATCTTTTGCAACACGATGTTGACTTACAAGAGCATAGATTTCAGTTGGAAGGCCTTGGAGAATGATGTTTATTGCTTTGATGTCACAATCAGCTTGAATGGCTTCAGCGGGAGTGAGTTCGGTATATTCCTTAAGTCTTGTTACCCCTTCCACAGTGATTGATGGCCAAACGAGTGGTCCTTTTTCAACAGAGGCAAGAATCATTCTTCCATGAGGTCTATTCAACATATACAGTTCCATTCGGCTCTTCCAAGAATCATACAAGTGTTTTTCAAGCATTGGTGGTTTGTTGTCTCCTCCTGAAAGAAGTGACCAGTCATCAAAGAGTCGTATTATTGGATATCAAAAAGATTACGAATTGATCGATCGGTGGTAGAAAGAAATTGTGTTTGGTTATGTGTTTGTTGAGTCTTGAAATGAGGATCACGGGATTTTTAAATTCTCGGACAAAACCGGGAAAACAAGTTAATGTTTCACGGGATTTTACAAGTCAAAGAAATAACCGTATAATTTAGAAATTTGAGTTAGTTTGTCTTAAATGGAATTGACTAGTTCGGTTATCTAGTTCGGTTATCTAGTTCGGTTATCTAGTTCGGTTATCTAGTTCGGTTGTCACTAGTTCGGTTCCTCTTGTTCAGTTCAAACTAGTTCGGCTGTCACTAGTTCGGTTCACTAGTTCGGTTCTAAATAACAAAAATTTAGTTCGGTTCCAACTGACAGTAACTCATTCGGTTCAACTAGAGAAACTGTGCGGTTGATCGATGTTCGTTCCAACTAAAATCGACTACTTCAGGTTCACTAGTTCGTTCAATCTAACAAAACTAGTTCGGTTCAAAACTGAAGTAAACTCGTTCGGTTCCAACTAGAGAAACTAGTTCGGTTGATCTTGTTCGGCTCTAACTAAAGTTACTAGTTCGGTTCACTAGTTCGGTTCCAACTAACAAAATTAGTTCGGTTCCAACTGAAGTAAACTCGTTCGGTTTACTCGTTTGCTTACTCTGATCGGCCTTACTGTTCGCTTATCGTTCGTGTTTACTCTTCGGTTTCCTCATTCGGTTCCATTCTACTGACAGCTCGTTCGGCTACAACTAGTACGAATCCTAAATTTTTAAAACTCAAAAAGACACATTTTTGAATGGTTTTTAGCAAATTCTTGTACAACTAGTGTTACTAACCTATTGAACAATTAAAATGTAACCTTTAGGTTTTTAAGCCAAAAAAAATATTGACTCACAAAAATTTGTTCTTTATAAGGATTTTAAACACATCTACCAGACAAACACAAAACTTAAAAACACACTCATGGTATTTGATACCAATTGAGATATATGTAAATCTAATGATCTACCAAGAACAAGAGTGAGATGTGGGTTGTGATGTTAGAGAGAGAATGGATGGAAAATGGATGAAGTTTATTATGTGTGAAATATGGAAAATGAAACAACCAACCCCTCTCCAAGGCTAGGAGAGGGATTATATAGTACATAGATTGGCCAGCCCATGGGCTATGATGGGCTTCCCATGGGCCTTAGACCGGACTAGATTACTAATCTAATCATTACACTAAACTACGAGCTTAGACTATTACAACTTGGAAGTGACGGACAAAACTTTTTTTGTGTTTCCAACACCGTGCTTTGTTTTTCACAACAATACTTCTCTCATCCTCTTATTTCATGAAGAACCACTTAATTGCCAAGTCCCTTTTTTCCCATGATGGCAAATCAACAAAGTACCCAAACCTTCTGCAGTTTGACTGAAGCAATTCTCTTGATTGCTTCAACCAGCTTTCATCTTTGTAAGGCTTGTGATATAGTCTTGGTTCTTCTTGAGAGAGAAACATGCAAACAACAGTTCTAAATGCTCCTTGTGATTTGTTCTGTTATGTTATGAAGTAATTATTCAAGGCTGTTGTGCTGAAGACGACATTTGGTACTTCTATATTGTTTGAACTGCTGATGTAGGATCTCCTAGAAATTTGTCCTTTGGCTGATCCTATGAATCTGGAGTGTGGAATAGGACTGGACAAGCAATGGTGTTATCTATGTTATTGAAGTCAGCCACTGCACCCACATCTTTATCATCATCATAAGCTCCATTGAATATTCCATCATTTGGAAGAGTATCAGAAGCATCTTCCAAGGCAGCCATATTTGGATCAATGGGTAAATCAGCATTAGGGAGAGTAGATGCATCAATAGGTATTTTTGCCTCCAAGATAGACAAATGATGATCCATGTGCATTTGCACCTGTGGAAGTACTAGCAGTACTAACAGTGAGTGTGTTAGACCTATCAGTACTAACACATGATCTATCAGTACTAACAAATGGCCTATCAGTACTAAGTTGGTTAGTACTGGTGCTTGAGTTGCCTTCTTTTGAGATGCAATTATCCTCCTTTCTTCTTCAAAGGCTTGTCTTGAAACATCATCCATAGCTTTAGCATCCCAATCTCGTAAACCAAACATCTCAAGTTCATCTTGCAAATCTTTTTCATTATCTTGCATCTGATGTTGTTCTTCCTTATCAGCAGCATCCTCTGAATCTTGGATATCCTTGTCTGGAGAAGCATTTTCAGAAGGTTTTTCTTGTGCAACCTGAACAACATCCTTTACTGGAATCCTTGTCCTATGAGGTTGTAGTGGAAGCAGTATGTATTCCTGAGTAGGTCCTTTATCTTTTCCTGATGAACCTGCAACATAAGAATCTTGTGTACCTGCATCCACATTAACCTGATTTTCTACACTAACAGGAATATAATTCATTGAATTGGTGAGAAAATCAAGATCAAACATCCAATTAGGACCAGTTCCTGCCACATTAGGTTGATCTTTAAGAAAATTTATGTGCAGATTCTCTTCTACCCTTTTGGTCCTTTTGTTGTTATACTCTAAAGCTTACTAGAGGTAGAGTATCCAAGCAAATAACCTTCATCAGATTTCCCATCAAATTTGCCCAAGGAATCTAAGGTGTTCAAAATAGTCAAGGAGCACCCAAAAGGTCTCATAAAACTAATACTAGGTGATTTACCTATTAATAGTTCATAAGGTGTCTTATTTTGAGGTTTTGAGCACTACAACATATTCAAGTAATAGCATAGCAGTATTAACTGCCTCTGCCCAAAATGGGATAGGTAAAAGTGAGTCTGCTAACATAGTTCTAGCTGCCTCAATTAGGGTCCTGTTTTTCCTTTCTGCAACACCATTCTGCTATTATGGAGTTGCTAGTACACTTAATCTCCCTTTTGATTCATTTTTAGCAAGATCATTTATAGCATAATTCTTAAACTCTGTCCCATTATCATATATAATGATTTTTAACATTATGATTCAATTGTTTTTCTAAGCCTGTGATAAGATTACAAAGGATTTCAGATGTTTCATCCTTGGTAGCTAAGAAAAATACCCAACTAAATCTGCTAAAATCATCAGTCACAACCAAGCAGTACCTTTTCTTATTGATGCTTTCTATAGAGGACAAGTCCAAATAAGTCCTATATGAAGTTAATTTAGGGCTTTTGATGATTCTATCTAACTTGGCCTTACAGGAGGCCTTGTGTTGCTTACCCTTCTTGCGGGCAACACAAGTTTGGTCATTCACAAAAACTTTTGAACGTAAATCTCTAACTAGGTGACCTTTAACAAGTTTATTTATATTTTTGAAATTTACATGACCTAATCTCCTGTGCCATAATTTAGACTCATCTGCTGGTTGTATTTGCATATTAAACAAGTTATACTTCCCAGAAGGAAACAATGTTCTTTAAATCTAAGTTGTAGCTTAATCCTTTCTTAGGAGCTCTATGTCAACTTGACTTCATCAAGAAGTTAAGATAGGAGACAAGATAAGGCATTCAGACTCAGTAAAAAGAACACTATTTTTCTTGTCACACATTTGTGAGACAGAGAAAAGATTAAACTTAAGTTCATCTATAAAATAAACATCATCAAAGTCTAAATTAGCATTTTTGATCTTACCTTTACCCGTTATTTTACCTCCTTTGGGATCACTTCCAAAAGCCCCAAAGCCTCTATTGAAATCTTCATAGTCTAAAAGATAAGCTTTGTTGCTTAGTCATATGGCTAGAGCAACCACTATCCACACTGCATGATCCTTTGTAACAAGTCTACTGGATCTGCCCTGGACACAAAAAGGTATTAAGAGAAATTAAGTATCTCTTAGGGATCCAAGCCATTACAGATTTAGAAATCCCTTTTAGGTCAACATACTCAACCTTCTTGAGCATGAATGATCCATTGTCTTTGGACACATGATCCAAGTAGGTTCCCTTAGGCCTCCAAACCCATTTTGATCTTTTAAGGTCAGTATCTAGCTTACCCTTACCAGTATTAACTACTGCTCTTTTCCCAGCAGTAGTCATGTTTTTAACCCCAAAAGTTTTAACATATTGTTTTAAGTCTTTGGGTCTAAAGGCTGGTTTTGTGTAGTAAGACCTCTTGATAGGTGAATATGAGCATCTTGGTCTTACATTGTCCATTCTTGGGTATATGGATCTAGAAGCATAAATAGGCCTAACAGTACTAATAATTGGCCTAACAGTATAAATAGGCTCTATGCAGTTACTAATATCTTTGGCATGACGAGTACTAACAGGCCCCCCCATAGCAGTATTAATACTTGGCCTAGCAATACAAACAGTTCTTGCATTATTAATACTTGGCCTATGCAAACCTGTTCTACTTGATACACCTGTTGGGACAAAAGTCTCACTTAAATGTGGGTATTTTGAAAAGTTTGGATGATTAACTCTTTTGGTATTATCACATACTGGTTTGCTCTCCCATTTACCAGTATTAACCATATTTTTTAGATTAGACTCTTGACTCTTTTTGTCATGAAAACTACAATCTTTTATCAGATGCTCAGTACTTCTACAAACAAAACAGGCTTTTACTTTCCTAAAACCAACTCCTTGTTTATGAGAATTTTGACCACTTTTATCATCTCTAGTCTTAACTGTTTGATTCTCAAGTCTAACTTTTTGCACTCCAGACACTTCCTCCTCATCATCTGAGGTCCAATCCTCAATGATAACACTATCTCTGTTAATCTTAGGATTAGACACAACTGACTCACTGACTGACTTAGGCTTTTAGTTTTGCATAGTTTGTTTTACGGCATTCTCACTTGTTTTATTAATAAGCTCGTTTGTGTTGTGACTCAAATGATTTTTTTCCTATCATGGGATATTCATCTAAACCCAGCCAAAGATATTCAGGCTCTGGGGGTAAGAAGTTCCCTGTACTGGGATGCGGGTACAGCTTTTTACCCTTCTTTGAAAATCTATCATTTTCTGGTATATGCTCATCATCACTTGATCTACCATCAAAAATACTCAAACTGTTCTCACTATCAGTTTCATGATTGCTACTTAATTCATTCAATTGTGTGCTATAACCTAAACCAGTTTTATCTCTAGCACTCATTTGACTTTTAAGTATTTCCTCAAGATTCTTGGTCGATTCTTCCCATTTTAGCAATCTTATCTTTTAATTCATCTCTTTCTTTAACAGCCTTCTCTAATTCCAGATTTAAGTTGTTAATCTTTATTTCTCTACATTTAAGCTCATAATTCTGAAATTCATATTTCTCACCCCAAGCTAACTCATTTTTTTCATGTCCAATAATCCTGGATTCTAGTGACTCTAATGCTATTTCATAACCCCTGATTTCTAGTTTTGCTTTGTTATGCTTTTCTCTTTCAGTATCATAGTTCTTTTGAAGACATTTAAATGATTCAAGACATTTAGAACATTGTTGTACCTCACTGTCAGAAGAACTTGATGAGCTGAAGAGGGAGATGGCCATCAAAAGCATAGTGACTGCGTTCTACTTCAAAATCATTGGCTCCAATCATAGCCTCCCCTTAGGCCATCTTGAGACCACCAGTGCCCGCTTGTGGGTGATGGACAGATTCATTAGTTGGTGCATTGCTCCTGCCATTGTCACCATAAGATCTTCTTCCTTGAACCCTTCCAGATCTACATTCTCTAGCAAAATGCCCTTTTCTGTGACAGTTGTAGCACTCAATCTTTGACTTGTCAAGAAAAACATGTCATTTTTCTTTGAAGTTCATATTCCTTCTTGTCCTTTGAATGAACTTCTTTACTCTGACAGTCAACATAGCCACCTGCCATCAAAGATCCAGTTCCTCCAAGTCATCTCCATCTATCTGCTGAAAATCCTCATTCTCAAGTTGAGGATTGGTTGTTGGTTGTGCAAGGAAGGAGTAAGCTATATCATGAGCACTTGGAGTAGATGGAACTTGATTAAATACACCAGCAGTACTAACCCTAAAATCTCCACTGGAAGTACTAACTTCATTAAACTGTCAGTATTTTCAGAGGAGAGAAAAGCCAAATTCTGAGAAGCAGTGTTGGAACCTGAAGACCTTTTCAATTCATCTTCATACACTCTAAGATTGTTGTAAAGGTCATCAATATCATCTCTCATTGTTTGGATTATTTATCATGAGAGGGCAATCTGATTCCATGAAGAAGGAAGACTTCTAAGGAACTTCTGGTTAATGTCTTCCTTTAAAATTAGAGCACCATGAACCTCTAATTGACTTATTAGTTTCTGAAATCTATCATAAGCTTCCAAGCTTTCATTTGATGCAGTAGAAAAATTTTCAAATCGATGTTTTAGAATATTTTTTTGCATTTTTTTGGATTTTACATTACCACCAAATCTCGAATTGATTGCCTCCCAGAGTGATTTAGCATCAGCAACATTGTGAAACTTGAGGAGGTATTCATCGGGTATTGCTAAAAGCAAGATGCTTTTAACTCTTTCCTGATTCCTTCTTGCAACCAGTTGTTTGGCAGTCTTAGAAGCAGGAGGAGCGAAAGTTTCTCCAGTTGTTGGTGCAGGCTCTTTCTTCTAAATATCCATTGAAATAACATCCCATAGATTATGGTATGTATGACAGATATATTGGCGCATTCTAATGCTTCATATATCGTACTCTCCCTTCCCGATGATAGGTATCTTCATTGCAGTGATTGTGGGTGGAGGAATGTCTTGTTCTGCCATCTTATTGTTGAGTTCTTCTTAATCAGAGTTTCCACACAAGCTCTGATACCACTTGTTGGATCGATTTACTGAATAGATCTAAACCTTCAGCTTGCAGAAAGTTTGCTCCTTTAGATAATTCTAATAGCACATTATTGAACACTGTAGTGAAACACTACTGATTACTCGGAAATCTAATCAATTACTGATATGTAGGAACAATAATGAATACCAGAAAAGAACTTTTATATTAAACTTTGAATCTGCCTAGGTTACAGATTACAAACTATGATTACTATTTAATCTCTATGATCTTGTGTAGAACTATATCTACTAACCATGCATAGGGTTCCTTTTATAGACTAAGGAAACCCTAATGGGCTTTACAAAACGTGTATAAAGATAATGCATATCATTTCCTAAGATATCTCATGCATATCTTTAACTCTAACTAATTTCTGCGTAAGCAGACTTAACCATTACATAAGCAGTATTAACCATTTAACACTACCAGTACTAACTATGATAATCCCTCTACCAGTACTAACTATGTAACTAGCATAACTAACTATAATACACTAACAGAATTAAGTCTGTTATACAAAATTCCTAACACAAATAAAACAAGTTTTTTTATATATATTTGCGACGTAAATTATTTGTTACATGTTATATTTGTTAATAAATCGTTTTTAGACTCAATATAAGGTATATTCATGATTTTTATATATACATTTTTTGTATCATTGCAAATCTTATTATTTTTTACTAGTATTTTTGAAAACCGGGTTGACCTGGTGGTCGAAACCGGTTGAACCGGTAACCTAGTGACCCGGTGACTCGATCGGGTCGATTAGAGACCCGGTTTTCAAAACATTGTCGGTGACCAAAACTCACCTCAATTTTTCATGTCTTTCGGTGAGTAACTCACATAAGTGAGTTTGAAATTTGTGAGCCCCTTATTTTTTAATCTGTTGCCAACATAAAAAAAACATTTTATTTAACAACCTCCATTTTTTACCTATAAATACTTACTAATTCACCCATTTGTATACACACTTTTAAATTATACACACTTTTAAATTATACCAACTTTTACTCTATAAATAACACCCTTTTTACTTAAAATTTTCACACTTAATCCCAAACAAAAATCTGATATGGCTTGTTCACTTCCACACACCATCGATGAAATCTATGCTTTGGTTCAAAAACTAATGGACGAAGATATCGTTCGTCAGAAAGCGATTATGGAGTTAGCCGTGCAATTTGACAATGTAAACACAGCTAAAGATGATATGAGAAAAACATACGAGAAATGCAATGATATTCCACAAAAGAGCCGTGCTTTGATCGGCACTTTTTTGAAACAAAAATCTGATAAAAATTACGAGATGAATCTTGCTATGTATAGCAATGCGGCAAAAATAGAAAACAAATTGAGACTAAATATGTTTGGTTATGGGAAAAATACAATTAGGACGATTGTGTTTTGAAATTTCGTATTGTATTTTTAAATTCCGTATTGTAATTTTGAATTCCGTATTTTAATTTTAAATTTCGTCGTGTATTTTTAAATTCCAACGGCTACTTTCCCTCTATAAATACTCATTTACCATCATTCATTATGTATTAAAATTTTAATTTAATATAATACGTTTTACGTTTTTATTAATTTCGTACGTTTACGTTAATATTTACGCTTTTAGTTTATGAATAAAAGTATTTAAATAAAAAAATGTTACTAAATGTGAGTTTAGTTGAAATGTGAGTTGTTATTACAGTTGAAAGATGAGTTGTAGTGAGTTTTAAAGTAGGAGAAAGAAAGCTGAAGTGCCGCTGACGTATCAGGTGAGTTTCACCCTCCTTTACCATCCAGCCTAAGTGTGTCTATTTTAGTCATTTTAGTTACTAACCAAACAAATATTTTGATTTACTAAACACTAAAAAACAAATTATCTAATTATTGCGATTTCAAAACTACAATCTAATCCAAACATAGTTTTCAAAATCACATTTTAAAAAGGCTAATTATCTAATTATTCATTTTCAAAACGGCCAATTTATTTTCAATAACCAATCCCGAACACCCCTTAGTTTTAACTAGCAGGGTACCCGCGTGTTGCAGCGACGAGTACCTTGTAATTAAAGTTTAGACGCCACCAAAACAAAAAGGAACTGATTAACCAGAGAATACAAAAATGATCTCAGTTCGACCCGATTCTTCTGTTTTTACCGGTTTCGACTGGTCATCTTCGTTTTATTTTCGGACGGATTTTATTGGCTAGAAAAACCGATGGCGACTCTGATTTCTGGTTGAACCCGTTGGTCCGGTTCAGTTTTCAATATCATCAACTTGTTAGCATATAAATTGTTTTAAGCTTTGTATGTTTTATTAGCTTGTACAATGTGTATAATAACATGTATTTTTCATTTTATGGGTGTTTTTAAAGTAACATTATTTAATGTATTTAATTAGTTTACACTTGTAACATATGAGCGGAGGAATAAATGTTGTACATTTTGCTTTAATATATTGCCTCTATCCCATATTAAGTGTTCACAATGGTATCTTTGATTGTCCCATATTAAGTGTCCAATACAATAAATGAAGGAATCTTGATAACTAAATTTCCAGTTTTGCCCTTTGAATATATGGCCCATTAATTTTTTTTTTTACTTTTTGAGTTTTTAAAATATATTTATTAGGGGTATAATTGTTATTTGATTAACTAATAGTTGTAACAATTTATTGCACATAAAACTTTGTGCTTTTATGTTATGGACACTTAATGTGGGACAGATGGAGTATGTATTTTTCATTTTAGGGTTATTTTAAAAATAACATTAATTAGTATATTTTATTAGTTTATACTCGTAACATATGCATGGAGGAATAAATGTTATACATTTTGCTTTAATATTTATATTTGTTAAATAGTTGATTATGCGATGAAATATTTTATTTAAAGATTGTACATTATGTTTTTATAACTTGAATTATCTAATTTTTTTAAATCATTAAAATGTCTAATTTGCTTTACATGTAATACAGATTTAATAGAAAACAGTAACGAGTGTCCGGTATTAAACACTCCGTTTATACGAAAACATGTTAGAAAACGCCAATAACATGATTGAAAAAGTCAAAACGATATTTTTCTCAATCGATGAGCATC
>BQNB010036102.1:0-39778 GCA_026074375.1 Tanacetum coccineum | reverse complement strand
TTAGTTTTCATACACGACAAGAGACAAATTTGATTGTATTGAGTATACGTGAACCGTTGTATTCTTAAAATACTATTAGTTTGCTAAATTCACAATATATTTTTTTTCATCTAAAAAGATCCATATATTGTTTCACACACAATGACGAGTACACATTAGCAGTCACTTACAAATGTTGGGTCGGAAACTCGTCCTTCTATGTTAGAAAGAGGAAACTATGTACGATGGTCGAGTTGGTTTATGAGTTACATTGAACGAAAGAAGAATACAAGGAAGTTTCTTAAAAGTTCGATTGAAGTTGGTCCTAATAAGTTTAAAAAGATACCGACTACTGACACTACAACGGAAATGACTGAAAGTGAGGATGATCTAGTGGGTGATGACTTGAAACAGTATGAGGCGGACATTGACGTAATGAATTTGATTCTTCTCTCAATACCCAATGATATCTACAATTATGTAGATGAATATGAAAATGCAAACGCTATGTGGGACAGGGTCAAAAGACTTATGTAGGTTATCGAGTTATGTAAGCATGAAAGGGAGTCACGATTTATAAATGAGTTTGATAAGTTTACTTATGAAGAAGGAAAATCTCTTACATCTGTGTTTGAACGATTTTCACGACTCATCAATGATATGGACAGAAACAAAATCAAATCCATAAACATGGAAGTCAATACCAAGTTTCTTAATTCTTTATAGCCTGAGTGGAACAAATTGGTCACAAATGTTCGTCTGATAAAGAATCTGAATACACGTCTCTATGATGTTTTATTTGATCATCTTCAACAATATGAAGGACTTATGAATGATTCAAGAGAAAAAAGGGCTGCAAAGACACATGATACTCTTGCTTTAGTGGCAAACACATATGCAAGTTCCTCATCTTCTTGATCTCCACTAGCTTACTATATGACACATCCTCCTTCAGTAATTGGTTATGATAATGATTATTAAGGAGAAGCAATTTGTGATGATCAAGAGGAGAGTCTGACAACAATAATGATGCTCCTTGTTCGTCCAATTACTTAACATTATTCTACACCAACAAACAATCGTCTTCACACTTCTTCGAATACACAAAATCAAGCAGTTATGCAAGCTGATCGAGTAGATATTCAAAGCAAAAATGTTGGGAATGGTGGTAGATATGTGAGAAGGAATACTGATAATCAAGGAGATTCTACTAGAAATGGGAATGTTGAAAAGGAGATTGGAAATAGGAATGTTCAGAGGATTTTATCAACCACAGCTAATTTGGGAAATGCTTTTAATGTTCAATACTATAACTGCAATGCCAAACGTTATTATGCTAGAGAATGTCCGAATCCAAGGGTTCGAGATTTAAAGTATTTTCTAGTACAAATGTTGCTTGCTGATGACATCAAATAACATTAATTTTATAGCATCATTTATCCCAAGAAAACTACCCACTTTTACTTAATTATTGCAAGAATTGTTACTTAATTGTTTAAAGTTGTTAATTGCAGTAATTATGGAGTACATTGTGAAGACAAGCTAAAAGGCGCACATTTTTGAGCTTAAACGAAGATATTTGAAGATTGCTTATTCTGACTACACACGCCGTATCCAGCAAAGAAGATACAGCGTATCTGTGCCCGAACTTCACAAGAAACCACGTATGTTCAAGATACAATATGGCGTATCGTGATGATTATATACGACGTATCCAGCTGGTCAACAGTCAAAGATCCCGCAGTAAATATGATTGACGACAGTTAATATGATTGATTATAAATGTGGTGCGTACTCCAAGGAATTCCACCAAATACGCCGTATTGACCTCATTCAATAAGACGTATTGACTCATTTTTAGAGACTATAAATAGAAGACTCAAAAACAAGCTTTCAGTGTGCTTAATCATATTCCCTATACCATAAACACAAAGGTCGATTTTTTGAAGAAAAGAAGAGCAGCCAAGGTCTAGCATCAATACATAATTCTATAGAAGACACCGTGTAATTCTTGTTTTCTAATAATCATTCAATTTTTGGTATCATTCATTTAACTCAGTTAGTTTACCTTGGTTGTTTGATTATTTCTGTATTATTACAATGGTTTTGGGCTAATACCTTTGGGTATTAGCCATTTTAATGAAGATTCAATGTTTGGTTTGTTTAATCCCGATTGCTTAATTTATCGTTGTCTGTTTAATTAGGTTTATCATTTCATACTTGTTTATGTGCTTGAGTATGCGACCCATCATTCAACTGGGTCTAGTGATACTGACCAAGTAATCTAGATACTAGGATGGCTCTTCATATTACGTCTTATATATCTGGACCAATAGGATCACCAATAATGTCATATCTTTATGAATTTCTTAAGGGAATAAGTTATACTAGCAGGTGACCTTTTATAGTGTTCTTCTTCTTTAGGTAAATTCTCGGACAGTGGAGTATATAAAATGCCATCAAGCAGTAAGTGGGTAATGTTCCGATGGGCTAGGGTTTAACAAGATCACCGTTGCTTTAATCCCTGAGATAGATTATAATTAAACTAAAAGGATGCTTTATGCGGATGCGTTAATTGTGACAGGATTCAACATGTCTAGGTCTTCGTAAGAAGTACTGCCTATGTCTTAAGAATGATATGCCGCCTCGAGATAAGCACTCATTGCATTAAATAAACAAACCAACGTTTAATCGGATTTAATATGGCTAATATAGTTTTCTTATATTTGGCTAGACCGCTCTTTTATCTTCTGATTATCTTCTTGCGTGATTATTGTATTTTGAATTGATTTAAGTCGCCACAAAACATGTGTCAGTCTCTCAGGCTGAAACCCCCTCTTTTATCAATAGAACTAGGTTTAACATAGGTTTAACAATAATTAGAAATAACATAGAATTAATTAGACTAATTAGACTAAATAAAATACTGATAAAATATAAGGTTAACTTTCTCGCTATTATTGTTCGACACCCTACTTACCAACAAAGCTACATCTTTGACCGGGTATACTGCCCGTTAGAGTGTTGTTTTAGGATAAGTCGGCTAAATATAAATTTAAAACTTGATAATCATAAAATATAACCTACACGACAGCACATTAATTTTTTGGCTTTGTTGCCGGGGAGTAAAAACTGTTTAATCTTTATTTTGTTAGTATTTTGTTTTTAACCATTAATTAGCATAATTAGAATTATTTAATTCTGTTTATATTTGTTTAATTGTGTGCTAATTTTCTGCATTATTAAATTACTTCCAGTACAGTGTTTTGATAGGACACCTGATACGGCGTATTCACCAGTTGAATACGACGTATCTAATTTCCTATACATACACAACGTATTGATATTTGCAGTCTATACAACGTATCCTGTTCATCCAAACAATATGGCATTATCTGGAAACTCAATACTGCATACTGACATTCAACAGATTGATACGGCGTATTCAAATCAATTTAATACGGCGTATCGATCACTTGACACGATAACAGAACCAAATTCGGATTCAGTATTTTCTCCCATTTAGTACAAATCCTGCTGACATCTTGGCCTTGGTTTCAGGGTAAGGATCAGACTCAGGAGCTATATCTATGACGAATCCTACTTCTGAAAATAACGTTTAAACTAATTACGATGCTACTACACACGGGCCCAACAATAATACTAAATTCAAGATTAGTGATGAATTTTTGAAAATACTACGGGATAATTCTTTTAACGGGACTGACGGGGGTGACGTTATCGACCACACTGCAAAAGTAGTTGAGATATTAGAATGGATTAAAATTCCTAATGTGGATCAAAATCAACTTCGGTTGCACGTTTTCCTAATTTCGCTCAGTGGAGATGCAAAGGATTGGTGGGATAATGAGATAGATGGTATAGTCACTACTTGGAATGAATTAGGTGAGAAATTTTTCCTTAAATATTATCCATTGTCCCATACTTGCAATAGTAAGATCCCAGATGACTTGGACAATGAAACCGATTATCTCGAATTTTTAAACTGGTTGGGATCAAAATTTAAAAATCACTAGAAAATGGATAGAAACACTAAGAACGGACTATGGGATTTTTATGTAAAGGAATGCAATGAAAAAGGATCAATAGGCAACATCGAACCAAGCGATAACGAATGCGATGAACCCTACGATAAAAACCGTAAATATTCCTGCTCCGACTCATTTTTCAAACCTTATTTGGATGCACAAGAAGGGAATGAAATCTACAACTTTGAAGAAAGTAATGAGTATACTCCTTAAATGCCTTTTTCTGCTAAGAGCGATGCCAGCAATCCAGATGAATTATGTAGATCTGAAGAATTCAGGGTCATACGATACTCAATGAGGTCCGATGAAGAATACATTACCATCAATCCAAGCAAATGTGACACTTGGGGAAAAACCCATGGGACCATGTCTTGCATCTACCATGACCTCTTTAACAAAAAGGATCGTGGATGGCTCATAAAGCGCACCAAATAATGAAGCTGAAGAAAAAGTCTAACTTAAAGACTAGCTAAAATAAAAGTGCTTCCTCGGAGACAACTCGGTCGTTTGTAATTTTAAATTGTTTGCTGAGTTTGTCTTCCCAGACCATCCATACGACATATCAAACTTCTATGGATACGACGTATGGACTTGTTTGGACGTTATCAGTCCTTTAAATTCTGCATATAAATTCCTGCACTTTAAACATTTTTGTCAGATTGTCCATACGACGTATTTAGTTTATGATACGATGTATCTGGCAATATGACCCGTATTTAGATAATTTTTATACAGGCTGCAATACAGCGTATCCTTGGGTTTGGGATACGGCGTATTGGATCCATGTATAGTATGTGTGTTTATTTTTTTGCATTGTAACCATTGTAAAACCGAGATAGATTTGTACGTTTTATCTTTTATAACTTTTATGCATGACCTTGCTGTAAAGAAATTGACGAATTGATAACGGTATACTCTAGAAAAAGACGTGTGTTGAACTCATACGGGCATTCTGACGCCTCGTTAACACACTTTTGCTCAAAAAACTCAAATTGGAGAATCATCCCGAGCAAAATATTAGGGGAGTTCCTTGTTTTATTTCTATTTCCTATTTTTTAACTGTTTTATTTATACAACGAGGACGTTGTATAACTTAAGTGGGGGGATGAAGAATTAGAATGCCTACTTGTCCTTCTTTTTACAAATAATATGCTATATGCTTAAAATTATGCCTAATTAAAAAAATTTTAGCATACTTTTGTAAAAATTTCTAGTTACATGACCTCGCGCACAAATAACCCATAATGACAAATTGTGAGAATTAAAGCCTATTCCGTTTCCAAACGTTTACCAAAAAATTCCAAAAAAGTTATGAGTGTGCCGATGATATAGTGGACTTTAGAACTTGGCTTGGTATATCACTCGAGACCACAATAATGAGTACTATGGATTTAGATGGAGTAACCTGTTTAGCTGGTAAATTTCTAGGAATACATAAAAAAGCCTATATGTTGTAATATTAACTAATTACACTGGTTAGTTAACCCTCGTATAACCCTTTGCTTACTCTCACTATAAGAGTAAGATACCCCTAGAAAAACCTGTTGAACCATTCCTCGTATAATCCTTAGCCTACCCTATAGTTTAAGCCTATTAATCAAAGTTTCTAGTTAATTTTGTGTAAAGTTTTGTATTTCCTGTGTCAAAGTAAAATTTTCTATCTCTAGTTAGGTCAGGAAATTGCACAATGCAATGGGAATGTAGAAGTATGTAGCTCGTGTATTTTGCTACTCTCGCAGTTATGTTTTATGTCCAAAGATGAAGAGTTTAAAGAAAAATTATCCGGATGAAATTATGATGGTGAAGATGGTGAAATTGCACCAAGATTCGTAGTGTATTGTTAAAAAATAGAAAAATAGAAAATCGCAGCAAAATAGAAGGAAAGAATGAAGATAGTCAGTTCGTTGAAATTAAACCGATAAATTACTTGGAGGATCGATTATTCGTTGATATGTGGTAAAAATCAACGATGTATAGTTTTGTATAAAGTGGTCGATATCACCACTTGTCTTGTAAAAGTATGTATAAGTATGGATGATTGGGAAGTTGACCGTTATGGGAACGCCAACCTAGGTTATCTTTGTCATTCTATGATAGAGACGTTTGTGTATATATTTCTGAGTCTTTATCATAGGAACGGTCAGGAAAGTTACTAGCAACTATATACCTTATTTGTTCAAGCTTAATCTATTTGTTTTGTGAATTTTATTTAACAATAATTTATTTCCCTTTCCTAACAACTAACCTTAGCTTTTACTCGAATGAGGATGAGATCGAATCATGCATGTCTATTCCGTCTTTACGGCCATGTATGCGTGATTGAGACACCTTGTTGGTTTATTACTTTTGGTGAAAGTTAGAAGATCCATACCCTATATTACTTTTTGTCCTAAACCATTGGTTTTACTCAAGTGGGGGGATTATGCAATCTTATATGTCTATTCTATCGTTACGGCCATGTATATATGTTTTGCACCCCTTCTGGTTTACGACCTTTGGAAAAGACTACTAATCCTATTCTTTAGCTTATTCGAGTTAAGGTTTGAATGCAGTCATATGTGTCTATTCTGTCGTTACGGATGTGTATGTATGGTCTTTGTCACCTTTTCTGGAATATTGGTATCGAATAGAGGTTGAAAAGAGTGATCCAACCCATTAAGCCTATTAACCCAATTTACCTTTTTTAAAACTTGTTACTCCTTAGCTCTAGTGGTGGAGATGTGTATCCTTGCCAAGCATATGATAGAAAACTAATCACGACTGAGCAATTGAGTGTACCTATTAAATGTTACCACCTAGATTAGTTAAGTAATCTGAGTGTTTTTATTTCCCATATTTCGTGAGGTGCTTGGTTTTGTACAGTTGATGAAATGAAAGAATGCTTAAAGGAAAAAAAAATCCTTAACTCCGGTTGGGATACATTTTCGATAAATTTCTAGAGTCTACTTGAGGATAAGTAGGATTCAAGTAGGGGGATATTTAATGACATCAAATAATGTTACTTTTATAGCATCATTTATCCCAAGAAAATTACCCACTTTTACATAATTATTGCAAGAATTGTTACTTAATTGCTTAAAGTTTTCAATTGCAGTAATTATGGAGTACATTGTGAAGACAAGCTAAAAGGCGCGCATTTTGGAGTTTAAACAAAGATATTTGAAGATTGCTTATTATGACTACATACGCTGTATCCGGCAAAGAAGATACATCATATCTACGCTTGGACTTTACAAGAAACCACCTATGTTCAAGATCCAATACGACGTATCCTGCTGATTATATACACCGTATCCAGCGGGTCAACAGTCAAAGATCCTGCAGTAAATGTGATTGACGATAGTTAATATGATTTATTGTAAACGTGGTGTGTACTCCAAGGAATTCCACCAAATATGGTGTATTGACTCATTTTCAGAGACTATAAATAGAAGACTCAAAAACGAGTTTTCAGTGTGCTTAATCATATTCCATATACCATAAACACAAATGTCGATTTTCTGAAGAGAAAAAGAGCAGCCAAAGTCAAGCATTGATACATAATTCCATAGAAGACACCGTGTAATTCTTATACTCTAATAATCATTCAATTGTTGGTATCATTCGTTTAACTCAATTAGTTTACCTTGGTTGTTTGGTTTTTTTGTATTATTACAATGGTTATGGGATAATACCCTTGGGTATTAGCCATTTTATTGAAGATTCAATATTGGGTTTGTTTAATCCCGATTGCTTAATTTATCGTTGTTTGTTTAATTATGTTTATCATTTCATACTTGTTTATGTGCTTGAATATGCGACCCATCATTCAACTGGGTCTAGTGATACTGACCAAGTGATCTAGATACTGGGATGGCTCTCCATATAGCGTCTTATATATCTGGACTAATAAGATCACAAATAATGTCCTATCTTTACCAATTGCTTAAGGGAATAAGTTATACTAGCATATGACCTTTTATAGAGTTCTTCTTCTTTTGGTAAAGACTCGAACAGTGGACTACCAGTATATAAAATGCCGTTAAGCAGTAAGTGGGTAATGTCCCGATGGGCTAGGGTTTAACAAGATCACCATTGCTTTAATCCCCTAAGATAGATTATAATTTAACTAAAAGGATGTTTTATGCGGATGCGTTAATTATGACATGATTCAACATGTCTAAGTCTTAGGAAGAAGTACCGCCTAAGTCTTAAGAAATATATGCCATCTCGAGATAAGCACTCATTGCACTAAACAAACAAACCAACGTTTAATCGGATTTAATATGGCTAATACAGTTTTCTTATATTTGGCTAGACCGCTCTTTTATCTTCTGATTATATTCTTGCGTGATTATTATATTTTGAATTGATTTAAGTCGCCATAAAACATGTGCTAGTTTCTCATGTTGAAACCCTCCCTTTTATCAATTGAACTAGGTTTAGCACAGGTTTAACAATAATTAGAAATAACATAGAATTAATTAGACTAATTAGACTAAATAAAATACTGATAGACTATAAGGTTAACTTTCTCGCTCTTAGTGTTCGACACCCTACTTACCAACGAAGCTACATCTTTGACCGGGTACACTGCCCGTTAGAGTGTTGTTTTTGGATAAGTCAGCTAAATAAAATTTAAAACTTGATAATCATAAAATACAAGCTACACGACAACACATCACTTGCTAAGAAAGATGAAGCTGGGATTATTCTCACTAGAACAGAATGATTTTATACTTGCGGATGGATCTGAGGTAGAAGAGTTTGAAGATTTGAATGCTACATTATGCATGATGGTTCAGATTCAACAAATAGGGGATGATTTTAACAATGGGTCAATTTATGATTCTGGATTCATCAATGAGGTATCCAATCCATCTTTGAGCTTCATAAATCCATTATACTTACAAAGTGATCATGAACAAACGTATCATAAGCAACCTGAAATTATTAAACCCATAATTAGTAAATCAAATTAATAGTGATATTATATTTGGTGATCTAAATGTGGAGGTTAATGATGGAAAAGTTGAACAAGATAAAAATGCTCATGATTGAAGAGATTCTGCAATGGAATTATTTGCTAGAAACGTACATAAGGAGGCTAAAAAATAACAAATACTTGATAGGAAGGTTAATCAACGAAATGTCGAGCTAACCAAAGATCTTGAGAATTATAAGGAAAGGGTTCAGGATTTTGAAAGCAAAAATGCTAATAAAACCGATTCTCATAAAGAATACGTCAAGGCTAATAAACAAGCAAAGAAGCTAAAGAATCGAAAAAAAATTAAGAATTTTGTAAATATTTTTAAAATTTTTTACGAATAATAACGTAAAAAAATATATTTTTTAAAAATTTAAAAAGTACGAAAAAATTTATAAATTTTTTTTTCTAAAAAAGACTAACGATGCAAACGGCCGTTAGTATAAAAGACTAACGATGCAAACGATCGTTGGCTAAATGAACTAACGTTGCCACATAATAACTAACGGTACAAACGTTTGGTTCATGTTGAAAAAAAAATTGAAAGTACGTTGGTGATATCGGTAATAAAAAAGTAAATGGTTCATTGTGGTAAATTTCAAAAAGTACGTTGGTATTCTACGACATTTACCCTTTCATTAAATCCTAAGTTGTATGATGCTTCATATCTTCATAATTCAAAATTGCGCATTAATGTTTGTGACACTGCGAAAATTCTTGAGGATGCAACCAATAGTCAATTAAAAATGAAAGAAAAATTGGTTGATCCAATAGCAATTGAGAAAAAAGTAAATTTTGTTCCGATTAATTATACTAAAATGAATGAACTTTATGAGACTTTTGTTCCACAAGTTGAACTCTCTCTTGAACAAAACTATTTTTCAAAAGCTTCTACGTCTAAAGTAACTCCTGTCATTGAAAATGTGAGTAATTTGAGTTCACCTCCTTTGAAAATGCCGAAACCAAGTAAACTTCAAAAATATTTTCGAAATCTAGAGGCAGAAATTCAAATTTCTGGTCATGAGTATAAGAAATGTAACAAGAGAGTGTTGACTGAAGAAGAGAAAAAGGAAATGAATAAGAATGATGTACAGAATGTAGCAAAGGTGAATGATGGTAATAAAATGGGAGAAGAATGGCAAGAAGTTAAAAGAATTGTTAAGGTTGGAGCTGGTACAAGTAAGGTTAACAATCAGAGGCGACATGAATGGTAGGGGTGGTAATTATCAGAGAAGAGGAGGAATTGAAAATAGTGAAGTGAGATATGTTCCTGTGAGGAATGATGTGTAGAATGTGGATGGGGTGCAGGTTATGGGTGATAGTAAGAATGAAAATAGGACGGATGTTGGACAAGGTAAATCTAAAAGTAATGAGGGTGTGAAACAAAAAATGAAAGATCAGAATGTGTTGAATGTAAGTAATAGATTCAATGTATTGGCTGTTGAAATTGTGAAAGAAGGAAGTGATGAATGGATTCAAATGAAGAACAAGATCAATTTGGCATGTGATTTAGGGATGAAAATTGCTGATAATGAGAAGAAAATATGGTCTAAGGATCTAAGGAAATACTATGATGATAAATGTACTATGAAGGCTAAAGCTAATATGATTGAGGGTTTGAACTGGAGGATAACAAAACTACAAAAAGATATTGTGTATGGGAATCAAAATGTGGCAATAGCTGCTCAGAAGAGTGCTGATGTAGCATGTAAAAAAGTTATGGTAGAACAAGGGATAACACAAAATCAGGCCTTTTTAATGGTTTATGATGAGATATATAGGGGTGAGTTGAAGAAGATTCATGATTGGGTGATTGAAAGATAGAAGGCTGGAGTAGAGTTGTTTTTTTTACTCTGATCAAGTTCTAACTAATGAAGTTAGGAATACCTGGACGGAGGAAATGATTTAACAATATGAAAGTCTTGTGGGTGAGAAAGTTGACACTATGATTATGGAGCAATTTGATAAAGGTTTGAAAAATTATATGGATGATGAAGTTGCTGAGGAAAATCATAGATGTGCCAAGTTCATGACAGAGGATATTGTTTCAAATGAAGTTGAGAGTGATTCTGCTCAAATGCAAGGTGATGTTGCATCAACCTCTTTTCTTTTCTAATGTTATTAAAAATTGCATCATGGAATGTCAAGGGAATATGTGATTCATTAAGACAAAATGATGTTATAAACCTTATTAGGGATAATGGGATTCATAAATGTGGTATTATCGAAACTCAACTTAGGAAAAAATATGTTAATAATGTTTGTGATAGGGTTTTTGAGAATTGGGATTGGGTTTCTAATTCTGTGGATAGTAGAAAGGGTTGTAGAATAGTGGTGGGTTGGGACCTTGTTGTTTCTGTTGTTCAACTTCTTTCTCAAAATAGTCAGGCTATGCATTTCATGGTTAAAAGGATAAATGATAGTGAGTGGTTTTATGTTACCTTTATTTATGCTGAAACTAATGTCAAAGATAGGAAATGGCTCTGGAATAATCTTAAGGAGCATAATGTTATTGTTAATAAGTGTCCGTGGGTTCTTTTGGGGGACTTTAATGTTATTTTACACCTGAATGAAAGCACTAATGGCCTTAATGTTAAGAATTTTGGTCTTTCTGAATTTAAAGAATGTATAAAAGAGTTAGAAATGGAGGATATTTGTAGCAATGAGGTGTTTTTTACTTGGATTCAAAAAATAAGAAATCCTGATGAAGGTGTTCTTAAAAAGTTAGATAGAGTCATGGGTAATAGCCACTTTATTGCAAAGAATTTTACTAGTTATGCTAAATTCTTGCCATATGCAACTTCTGACCATTCTCCTGCTATTCTTGTTATTCCAGAGGTGGTGGTGAGAAGATGTAGATCTTTTAGGTTCATGAATTTTCTTACTGACAAGAAGGGATTTTTGGATGCTATTAAAGATAACTGGAACATTCTAATTAAAGGATATGCCATGTATGTTTTAGTCAAGAGGTTGAAGCACTTGAAGAATCACATAAGAAGTCTAAACAAAGAGAATGGTAATGTTTTCGATAAAGCTAAAGTTTTGAAGGATGAGTTTACTAGAGTTCAGGAGTGTTTGGATAAAGACCATCTGAATGCTAGTCTAAGAGAAGAAGAAATGGTCTATGTTGTTGCTTACAAAAAGGCTGCTCTTGATGAGGAAAAGGTTCTGAAGCAGAAGAAAAGGATTGGTTTGCTCAAGGAAGGTGATTTCAATAGTTCTTTTTTTCATAAGATGGTAAAGGGCAAGGCAAACAAGAAAATGATTGAGTTGATTTATGATGATGAGGGGAATTCCCGCTCTGGGAATGATATTCCTTAAATGTTTATGGACCATTTTGAAGTATTCAAGAGATTTACCCTATTGAGGACCCTGATTGCCTATTCATTAGAAAGCTGGATAATGAAGTTTCTGTGGAAATGATCAAGCCAGTTTCGGATGATGAAATCAAGTTTGCTCTCTTTGATATTGATGAAGATAAGGCTTTGGGGCCTGACGGTTATACATCCAAATTCTTTAAAGCATCTTGAAATGTTATTGGGCCTGATGTTTGCAATGCAATAAAACAGTTCTTTTCTAATGGCAAGCTTCTAGGGCAGGTAAACTTTACTCTTATCTCCTTAATCCCTAAGGTTAAATCTCTTATAAAAGTGACAGATTATAGACCGATTTATTATTGTAATGTGATTTATAAAACTATAAGTAAGGTGATAACAAATAGGATTAATATTGTTCTGAATGACCTTGTTGACTCCAATCAGAGTGCTTTTATTCTCGGAAGACGGATTAGTGATAATATTATGCTTACTCAAGAATTTATGAGGGGGTATGGTTGGAATGAGGGGTCTAGAAGATGTGCTTTTAAAATTGATATACAATAGGCATACAACACTGTAGACTAGGGTTTTTTAGAATTTATTTTAAAAGGTTTTGGGTTTCATCCGGTTTTGATTCATTGGGTTATGGTCTGTTTAACAAGTGCTTCCTCTTCTATCTGCATGAATGTGGATAATCATGAGTTTTTCAAAGCGGGTAGAGGACTGAGACAGGGAGATCCTATATCTCCTTATCTCTTCACTTTAGTTATGGAGGTGTTAAATTTAATGATTATTAGACAGATTAACGGTGGGGATAGATTTAGATATCATTAGGGTTGTAAAGAGCTTAAAATTACTAATTTGTGTTTTACCGATGATCTCTTAATGCTTTATTATGGAGACCTTATATCTGCGTCTGTTTTGAGAAGAAGTCTTGATGAATTTAGCCTATGCTCTGGTATGTATCCTAGTTTTGCTAAGAGTGAGGCCTTTTATGGTTCTGTTCCTGATTATATTGTTGATAAAATTAAAATGGTTATGCTATTTAGTGAGGGGACGCTTCCAATTAGATATCTAGGTGTCCCTATGGTGTGTAAGAGGTTGGGTGTAAAGGATTGTAAGGCCCTTGTTGATATTGTGGAAAAGAGGATTAGAAATTGGAAGAATAAGGAGTTGTCCTTTGCGGGAAGGCTCCAATTAATTGCTTTTATACTTACTTCTTTACAAGTCTACTGGTTTTCATTGTTTATTCTTCCTATGACTGTTTGTAAGTCTATTGATAAATTGTTAAAAAGATTCTTATGGGCTAGGGGTGATGCGGTTAATGGGATGGTGAGTGTTGCCTGGAAGGATGTTTGTAAGCCTAAGTCTCAAGGGGGTTTAGGTTTAAAATCCATTCAATGTTGGAATAAAGCTCTTATGGCAAAACATTTATGGAATCTGGCTTCTAGGAAAAAGTCTATTTGGGTTGACTGGATTAATATTTATAGGCTTAAGGGAATGTGTATTTGGGATGAAAAAGTCTATAGAGGGTATTCTTGGAGTTGGAAACAACTTCTTGATCTTAGAGATGAAATTAAAAATTTTGTGCATGTTAAAATTGGGAGTGGAAAGCAGTGCTTTATATGGTTTGATAGATGGAATGGTCATGATACTTTGGGTAGGGTTATAAATCATAGAGCTTTGGCTGATGCTAATTCAAGTGTCAAAACAAAAGTTGCTGATATGATAGAGGATAATAAATGGAAGTGGCCGTTGGAATGGGATGGGGTTTATGATGAGGTTCTTGATGTTCCTGTCTCAAACCTTATTGATAACTTAGATGATAAGACTGCGTGGGTTGATAAAAAGGGTAAAGAAAAGGTTTTTTCTGTTAAGGAAGTTGGGAAGGCTATAAAAGATGAATTTCCAAAAGTCATTTGGCATGATCATGTGTGGTACACCCAGTGTATCCTGAAGCATTCTTTTATCTTATGGGTGGCCTTAAGGGGTAGATTGAAAACCAGAGATAGATTGTCTAAGTGGTTTGAGGTGCCTGATAAGTGTTGCTTGCTTTGTAATCAGCATAATGAGTCACATGGTCACTTGTTTTTTTCTTGTCCCTTTTCTAAAAGGCTATAGGAAAGATTAAAACCAATGGTTATAATGGAAAATGTTAGCAATGAATGGGCAAGTGCTGTTTCTGGCATTGTTTTAATACCGGCTTCTAATTCTATATAGAGTGTAATTTAAAGACTTGTGTGGGGGTCTGTGGTTTATTTTTTTGTCAAGAAAGGAATGTGAGAAGAGTCAATAACTTTTTTAGATCTGAGGATTGTCTCTTTAAGTGTATTGTTGAGACTATTAGATTTAAACTTATAAGGCTGAATTTAAATTTTTTTGCTGATGTCTTAAAGGCTGCAAGGATTTGGAATCTAGTTGTTAATAGAGATGGTTTTGATACTGTTATGGTTGATGGCTTTTGATGTTTCCATGTTACCTATGATTCCCTTTTCTATTTTTAGTTTGGGTTGGGTTATTTGGTTCCATAAGGGGACTGGTTTTTGGAAATGCAATACGTGTTATAATTTCTTTATTAAGGATGCCATATTTTTAGAGATGTATAGCTGGATGGATTTGTGGATAGGATGGATGACTAACAAGTTCTGGAAGGGCAGTCATCTATGGGGAAAGCTTAGGTCATTTTCTAGTGTTTGCATGAAGGGTAGGCACACTAGTTTTGGGCTTAGGTTAGTAACTACTAGTTGGATTGTTTCCTTTCTTAACCCCTGTGGTTTCCCATTCTATGGTGCTCTATACATCTTTATGGTATTCTATACAATGTCCCTAGAAATGTGTCATGATTATATAGGGTCTTTGTATGTTTATGCACCAGGTTGTGATTGGAGGTGGGAAGATCTAAATTTGAGTGGTTCTCTTTGTATGTAATATGGGGATTTGTATCTTTGCACCAGTGGTTTTTGATGGATGGTTGGGAATGTTTAAGTATGAGTTGTTCTCTTTTTTCCTATCTTAGGGTTTTTCCCTTTGAGGTTTTCCTAGGATAGGTTTTTTTAAGGAGGCAATCATATTTGGACTGCATATTCTGTGCTCTTCCCTTGCAGGTTTATGGTTTTGTTGCTGATGATTTTAGTTAAAGATTGGCTGCTGTAGTTGTAGTCTTTTGCATGCATTTGTTGTTTCTTTTGTATTTCTATTACTTGTATTCTGCTGTATGTTTGAGGTCATGCTTTCTGTTTGAAGTAGGTATATAGTAATGGTTCATGGAATTCTGATTGGTCTCAGGGTTCCCTGATGATTCAGAGTATGCTTGTCTTCTTCAGTTAGCCTTTTAATCTCATATGTAGTTTGCAGTTTTTGTAATTTGAGCTTGGGAATTGTCCAATGCCATTAGTTTTGTGTTGCCTTTGTGATGGGTTAGGGATGTGATCCTAACTGTTTTGTTTCACTTTGGTTTGTCTTGTAAACTTTTCCTTTTGGCTCTTTTCTTAATAAATTTACCTTTAAGAAAAAAAGCAATTTCATTGAATCCTAAGTTGTATGATGCTTCATATCTTCATAATTCAAAATTGCGCATTGATGTTTGTGACACTGAGGAAATTCTTAAGGATGAAACCAATAGTCAATTAAAATTGAAAGGAAAATTGGTTGATCCAATAGCAATTGAGAAAAAAGTGAATTTTGTTCTGATTAATTATACTAAAATAAATGAACTTTATGAGACTTTTGTTCCACAAGTTAAACTCTCTCTTGAACAAAATAATTTTTCAGAAGCTTCTACGTCTAAAGTATCTTCTGTCATTAAAAATGTGAGTAATTCGAGTTCACCTCCTTTGAAAATGCTGAAACCAAGTAAACTTTAAAAATATTTTTGAAATCTAGAGGCAGAAATTCAAATTTTGAACAACTTGTGGTTGCTAACACTTCTTTACGAGGTGTAGCATTTTTGGATCATGAAGATTCAATTTTACAAAAATTTTGTTATAACGAGCTAAAACCGATTCTTGCTAACATGCATACAATTTTCGAGGTTATACAAAAGGAGTTTCCAGAAGATGTACAAGTAATGATAAATGTTTTTTATTCAATGGAAAGTGAACTTGATGAACCACTCAAACAAAACGAGCTTTTGAATGATAGACTCTTGGAAGCAACACTCACTTATGATATTGACAAATGTGTTTTGCTTCATTCTGAAACCATGAATGATAATTCAAATGTTGATAATGCGAAAGTTAAAAGTGAATACAAAGATGTCCAAGAGAATTTGATAAAACGGATATAAATTCTTGAGAATGATTTTCAAAGGTGTCAAGCGTAAAGCATTGATTTCGAATTACAACTGCAACATCAAAAAGAAAAAACAGATTGTGAACAGTCTTTGAATAATCTTTGTGAAAACTCTTGGATATCAAAAATGGAAAATTTGGAGAATGAGAACGTGTCTTTGAAATTTCAATTTTAATCTTTGAATAAAGAAGTTAAGCATGTTAAACTTGAATATCAAAAGTTTTTTGATTCCATCAAAAAGACACGATCTCAGACTTAAAAAGAAGTAAATGAATTGATTGAGAGTGTTAATTAAAAGGCATATGCATATGGAAATGTGAGATCACAGAATCAAGATTGTTTGATAACAATTTCAGAATTGAAAGCAAAGTTAAAAACTGTTGAAAAAGGTAAGTCACTTGTTATTCCTTTTGTGTTAGTGACCAAAAACTATAAAAGTTAAGAAAACCAACTCATGGATTATAGTAATGTAATAAAAATGAGTTTTGACAGATTATAGATATAAAACATTAAAGAACACAAAACTAATTTTTAACTTTTAACTCTTATAAATTTATTAAGAATTATACCCTATTGTATGCGGAACTACAATGGGGATTGAATGACAATGTGTGTGATCTCCTCACTAACAACTTAGCATATCTTAAAGTGTTATGCTAAGTTGACAACTATGCTAACCAACCAAGCCTGCTTAGGGACCTAGTTGATATTGGAGGAGTAGGTGTTTGTGAAAGATACAACTTTGAATGCACAAACTTAACCTACTCCATTTACAAGACATGTCTATATATACTACTTAGGTAGGGTCATACCCACATAGGTGGTAAGTGCATGTCCCAAGGTTGATTGGCTAGTACATATTGTACAGGTTTGTCTCTATTACAATTCTTTTCTAAGTATGGGACAAACACACTTTCTAAGGTTAGTGCTGACACTGACCTTGTCTTCATACCATATTCAGGGTAGTTTGACTTCAAGTGGATAAGAGCTTAGACTTATCCATTTCAAACTATCCTGCCTATTCTTTAGGCACTTGTCTTTAAGGAATTCTAGTTGTTGGAGATCATATGGGGTTATGGGAGTCTATTGCCACAACTCACTAAACCCATCACCTTCTTCTTTGTCTCATGGACATCATTCACTAAGAACCACCTCACTGAATGGTTGAGTCATTCTTGTAGACTCAGGTCAAACACTTGAAGGTAACTCACTGAGTGACTATTCACTCAGTGACCTTGAAATGTTTAAGGTTATCTAACACTTAGGATATTTTGTATTCAAATCTAAGTAAAAGTTCATTAGGCATTGAATTGGCCTAACAATCTCCCCCTATTTGGATATAAATATAGCCTAAGTGTTTTTAGTGTAAGTGAGTAGATACAACTTCTTCTTACACTGAGTCTAGAAAGCAATTTAAAGGATAGTGATAACATAAGTACTTCATTCATTGGGGATTACAAGTCCTACTAATCTATTATAAAACATACAACAAAAGCTACAAAAGTACTCAGTCCAGTTTGTATCTAACTAATTCAAGCTTCACTTTCTTAGACTTTAATTTCTCTTGATCAGGGTGACTTCTAATCAACTTCCTCAACTATAAGCAGAACTTTTGGTTTGCAGGAGTACTAATGTTAGAAGCCATTACCAGGTAGGTTAGCAGGGTTTCAACATCAACTTTATGGATCTCATCTATTCTTTGAAAGGCCTCATCGCCAAATACATAAATAAAGAACATTCCATACTCAGACTGCTCGATCATCATGTTGTTGACAAAAGGGATTCCTTCAGGAAGTCTTATATCATATTCCAGTCCAGGGATGCAGATCTGAGGCTTCAGTTCCTGATGTTTCCTTTTCCTTCCTGAGGTGATTGAAAGAACATGTTCACGGGCAGGAAGATTTGATCTTATTCCAAGTTCGTCAGGGGTTGTTTAGAGTTTTTAATATCTCTTGCTCAGGGAGTTCATCAAATCCTGCACTACTTTGTTCTTCTTCCTTGGAATGATTTCTCTCAGCTCATCCCATTCAGTCACACCAAAAGCACCAAAGTTGAAAGGGTTGTGGACATCAAAGTTTCTTTTGTTAGTGCCCCTGAATACTGTCATTGCAACAGGTTTGGTGTTTGGGTGAATCTTGACATCAATGATGGTTTCAAGCTTCAATCTACTGCTAGTGGTCCATGTGTACTTTTCAATTCTCTTCTTCCTGAGTTCTCTTAACCTCTTAATCTTCTCAAAGTGTTCTCTATTATGAAACTTGATTTCAGCATCCTAAATCTTTCTGAACTCTTGACCACCCTTAGCACTTGCAAGAATCTTATGATCAACTCCTGCCTTAGTGGCCTCTTCTTAAACTACCTTGATCAACTCAGGCTTACTAAGCTTTGCTTCTTTGGCAGCTTGCTCTATCTTTTATTCTTTGTCCAAATGAGCCTGAATTTCATCTTTAGTAAGCTGATACATCTTTCCATGAATCATATAAGGTAACCAAATTAGATTATCAAGATCTAGATGAACTTTTGATGAGGCTTTGACAAGCTTTGGTGGAGACTCAACAGCATCAATGACTTTGCCCTTTCCTCTATTAGCTTTTGGAGCAGCTGGTGGACTTTCAGGTTGTTCAGGTAGAGTTATGTCAATAACAGGACCAGTGGGTTGAGGAATCAAAACTTCAAGGATGGTATCAGTGAGTTGAATTCTTGATTAGGATCCAATCATTTCAAGTTCTGGGGTAGGCTTAGTCAAAGGTCTAACTATAGTGATTGGAATCGACCAAGATGCACTTTCAGGCTTTTTCTCAACATTCTCAACCTTAGGCTCTTTGGTTGGTTCCTTTTCAACTGCTTCTTCAGTAACCATATCATCTTTCTCCCCCTCAGTGTAAGAGGGATTTTCTTAGTGGCAGTGTAAGTTAAATTCTCCCCCAACAGTTGTTGGACCTTTAGTGATAGCAAGTGTTGTTTTAGGCATACTGCTTGAGGGAGTAGACTGTCCTTTAAAGGCATAGAATATTTTAGTCATCATATTCTTGATGTTAGATGTGTCCTTCTTGAGTGATGAAATGTCAGCTTGCATAAAAGCCCTAGTGTGCTCAATCTTGGTCAGCCTAAGACCAACACTCCATGCCAGGTTAGTAGAGGACTTAGCCCATTTGGCCAAATGATCATTTTGAGCATCCATAACAGCTTTCAGAGATTCGACAATAAACTTGAGACTAGAAAAATCAAAAGTCTTCACCAGGGTGAGGAGCTTAGTAAGATTCATGAAATTTTTGGTGTAAGCCTCTGTAGGTTCAAGACCTTTCTTATTCAAGGCAGGATCGTCCTTGACTGCATCCTAAACTTCCTTAATATTTTTAAGGATCCTCTTGAGTCTTGTATTGTGATCAGTCTTGTATAAGACTGAGAATCTGTTGGTAATTTCTGAGGGCAGTATCAGTGTTCTCATTGGCTTTGAAAGTGGCATCATGAAAGCCTCCAATTTCATGCTTTAAATTAGCATAGGAAGCAGTAGCTTCCTCATGCTTTTCCTAATTATCTTCAGCAACCTGAGCATAGATAACTTTAGAGAAATTTTGGAGATTTCTTACCAATTGTCTTTAAGTGATTGGCATGTAGTTGTTAAATGACTTGAATGTCTTAGAGCATGAAGAAGATTAAGAGTCATCTTCCTTCTTAGAGGATTCAAGAACATCCTTGGTGGGTGAGGGAGACTGATGCTTAGTGGAGAGAGGTTCTTCAGTGGTGTGTTTAGTGGAATGATGATTTTGAGTTTCTTCAGTGTTAGGCTCTTGAATGTGTTCAGCTATTTCTTCTCTAGTCTCAAAGATATCACTTTCACTATCTTCTTGGAGTTCATCCTCAGAGTTTACCAACAGGGCTTGAATGTCAACAATAGTGGTGGGTAACAAGGTTTAAGTATCCGGCTCCATTTCAGAAGAAGTATTGCCTTTGTTTTGGTCAGGGGCCGATACCTCAAATCTTGTGGACTGGGTTTGGTCCACCTGGTACTCAACATCAGTCCTTAAGAGAGCATCAACAGTAGGGGTGGATGATTCCATATCAGCGAGTGGTTTAAATCTCTCTGATTCTTTGTCCTTAAAGTTTGCCCCTTCTTGTAAAGGCTTGGTTTTGCTAATACCTTCATCAGGGACAGTGGAAGGCAATCCCATATTAATGGGTTGTTTGTTTCCCTCAGAGTTTTTAGGATAAGTCGTTTTACCCTCAGGCAAAGGCTTTGATTTGCTAATGCCCTCATCGAGTGGAGTGGAAGGAAATCCTACACTAGCGGGTTGTATGTTTCCCTTTGGGTCTTTGGCACTTCCCCATTCTTCTTCACGTTCTTTCTCAACCTTTTCCTCTCCTCTTCTCATTTCTCTCTTCTTTCTCTCCTCTCTTTCCTCTTCATTCCACAACAAGATCTTCTCCTTCTTTCTTCACGCTCTTTCCTACTTTCTTCTTTCTTCTACGCATTCCCCATTCTTCTCGTTTGTTCTCTTTCCTCCATCTTCCTACTTTCTTTCTCTCCTTCATTTTCTATTTCACTCTCTCTCCCGATCTTTCTTCTCATGCTTCCTTTCTCTGCGTTCTCTTCTCACCCTCATCTTTCTCTCATTTCCTTCTATCGTCTCTATCTCTCAAACTTCTCTCCAATTCTTTCTCTTTTCACCGTCTTTTTTCTTCTCCAGAATCCTTCTCCTAAACTTCTTTCTCTTTTCTTGTCTTTGCTTTCCTTTCTTACTCACTTCTTTCTCCATTCTTCTCTTCTCTCTTTTCTTTCACTGTCTCGCTTTCTCGCTCATCTCTCTCTTTTCTTTCTTCCTTTCTCATTCTCCTCTTCTTCTCTCACGGAGATCTTCTCTCTCTTCCTTCTACGAATTTCTCTCCTTTCTTTCTCTTTTTATTCTTTTCTTTCTACCTTTCTTTTCTTCTCCTTTCTTTTTCTTCCACTTTCTCTTTCATTTCCTCTCCTCTTCTTCCTCCCTTCTCTTTCTCTACTTCTCCTTTCTCTACATCTTTCTCTCTTCTCCTACTTTCTCTCCCTTTTCCCTCCTTCCCTTTTTTTTGTTTTTCTTACTTCTCCCCTTCTACTCTCATATCTTCCTACTTCTTCATTCACTCCCTCTGAACATTCTCCTCTCTTCCTACCGCTACCTCTTCCTTTACTATCTCAACTTCTCTTCTCCTTCTCTTAATCTCGTACTTCTTTCTACTGGGTTTCGCTTTCTCACTTCCATCTCACATAGTTCTTTCTTTTCTTTTTCTCTTTCCTTCGTCTTCTGTTCTCCTCTTCTCTCTTTTCACTTGTATTCTCTGTTCCTTCTTCTTTTCTTTATCTCTTTTCACATCGACTATTTGCTCTTTCTTCTCATTCCTCACCTTCTTTCTTCGACGCTCTTCATCTTCTCATGTCGACATTCTCATTCTCAGAGTTCTTCTCTCTTCTTCTTTCTTTCATCAATCAATTCTCAATAAAAATGTATACACATATCGGTTCTTCCCGCTCTCTTTCTTTCACTTCTTCTCTATCTCTTCCTCTCATTTCTCTTCCCTACTACTGCATTACTTCTTTCAATTCTTCATTCTTCTAATCCTTCTCTCTCTCTTTCATCTTTTCTTCTAATGCGCTAACAACTTTCTCGCATCTTCTTCTTTCTTCTCTTTCTTCTATCTCTCACCTCATCTCTTTCAATTCTACTTCCACCTTCTCTATGATTCAAAATTCTTTCTTAACTCCTTCTTTCTATCTCAACAAGTTTTTTCGACTTTCTTTTCTTATGATCTCATTCTACTTTCTCCTATCATCCTTTCTGTTCTCTCTCTCTCATTTCTTCTCACGATGATATAATCTCCATTTCTCTCATTTCTTTTCCTTTCCTCTTTATTCTCTCTTTCTAGTTTCTCCATAAATGAAGCCTGTTCTACATTTTTCTACTCCCTCTCATTCTTCTCAACGGAACTCCTCTTCTGCTTCTCACATCCTTCTTTCTCGACATCTTCTCCCACCCCCCCCCCCCCCCCCCCCCCCCCCCCTTTTGACCTCTTCACCATACACGAGAATTCTATTTCTCTGAATCTGTCTCCTTCTCTTTCTCTCGGGTTTTCTCACAATCTACTCTTCATCTTTCTATCGCACCGATTTCTTTCCTTCTTTCTTCATCCATTTTCTCTCGGCTCCACTTTCTTCTTCCCAATCTTTCTTCTTTTCTTCATTCTACATTTCTCCATCTTTCATCAAGCAATCTCTCTCCTCCATCAACACTCTGCCACGATCCTTACATACATCATCTATCATTACGGCAACATTACTCGTTCTCTCCAAGTCCTCACATCTCCCGTCTCCCTCCCTTCACACCACCTTTACTCTGTTCTTTTCTTTAACATTCCCTTCTTCAACATTCTCAGATCACCATACTCTTCTTACATTCTTCTCTATTCTCGACATTTCATCTTTCTCGATACGTCATTCTCTATCTACTTTCTTCTTCTTCGGGCTCAACCTCTTCTTTCTCTCATCTTTCTTTTCTACATCTTCACTCTCTTTCTCTCACCTTTCTCAAATTCCTCCTCATTCTCTCTCTCTTTCTTCTCTCACTTCATTCGCGTCATTTCACCCATAATTCTTTCTCGCCATTTATCTTTGTTCTCTCATTCCTCCACCACTCATCGCTCAGACTCTTTCCCTCTTTCTCAAATAAACTCTTCTCAGCTTCTTCTTCACTCTTCTGCTTCTCCTTTCTCTCAATTCATTCCCCTAGATTACTCTCTCGATTCTTCTTATTCCTATCACTACTCCTAAATTCTTGTTCTTTTCTATCTTTCCTATTCTTCATTCTTCAACTTCTTACCCTTCTTTCATTCATTTTCTTCTACTTTCTCTCCAAAAGTTCTCTCACTTCTTACCTTTCTTCGTCACGAGCTCTCTTTGGCTGTTCTTTCTCCGTTCCATTCATTCTCAAATTCTCTCCTCTTTCCTTCTTATATCTTCAACATCTTTCTCTTTCTCATCTTTCTTTCTTCTTTTCCTTGTTCTCTAGCTTTCTACGCTCTTCTGTTCTTACCTTTTTCTCTTTCTCTTTCTCTCTTTCTTTCTCAATCTTCGCTTTCTTCCCCCGTCTCCATCTTTCTTTCATTATTCTATTCCTGAAGTCTTCTATCTTCATCTCTTATGAGACATTCTACATCACACCTCTCTACTATATCAGCGACTTTCCATCTTTCTCATTCACTGCTTCACTTTCTGTCCTTTCACACACTTTCTCACGCTTTCTCTCACGACACCATCGCAATACATTTGGTTTTCACTCATTGTCTTTCTTTTCTCTCAAGTATCACTCCGTTCTTCTTATCTTCTACATTCTCTTCTTTCTTCTCTCAGAATATCTATGTACCACACAATACTTTATAAACAATGAGACTTCAATTCCTACCTTGATTCGTTATGACTCAGTACTCTTATTCTCCATTTCTTTCTCATTCTTTCTCTTCTCGCTCGAGCGTTCCTTCTCTCTCTTCTATTCTTTCTCCTCCTTCACTTCTTCGCTTTTCTTCTTATCTTATCTTTCTCACTTTTCTTCTCTTCTTTCTCTCTCCTCGTTCTTCTTCGTCATTCTGACTTTCTATCGTCTATCTCATCTTCTTCTTTTCTTGGCCGGAAACTCTTTCTCCCAAGAATTCCTTTCTTTCCTCCTTTCACAGCTATCCTCAGAACATCTCTTCTCCTTATTCTCTCTCCCTATCGATTCTTCTCTTTCTCTTTCAAGTTCTCGCGACTGTAATTCTCTTCTTCTCTTTCTCCGCTCACTTTCTCAGACTTTCTCTTCTCTCTTTCTCTCAAACTCTCTAATCCCATTTCCTCTCTATTTCTCTTTCTTTTCTCGCTTCTCGTGTCAAGTCTTCTCTTTTCTTTTCTTCTGCGTCTTTCTCTTTCGTCTCTACATTTCTTGCTTCTCCTCTCCCTTTCTTTCTTTCTACTTTCGCTTTCTTCTGCTGATAAGATTCCTCTCTTCGCTTCTTCTCGGTAGCTCACTCTTATCCCCTTGGGTTCTCTCCTATTTCCTCACTCTTTTTTCTTTCTCCTCCATCTTTCTCATCTAAGGCTTTCTTCTCTTCCTCAGTTTTCTTTTTTTTCCCTCATCTCTGAACTTCATTTCTCGTCTTTTCTCATTCTTCATTTCTGTTTCTCTAATCCTCTTTCTCTACTCTACATCTTTCTTTCCTGCTCTTTCTTCTTTCTGCCCTTCCCTCTTCTATTCTTTTATTCTACTAAAACCCGATTCTCGGTCCTCTTCTCCGCGTCATTCTATTCTCTTCTAATCTATCTCTACATTTTCTCCTGTTCTTCCTCAATCTCCTCACTCTTTCTCAAACTTTCTTTCCTTACTCAGAAATCTTTTCACGGAAATCTCTATCCTCCTTCTCTTTTCTCTTTCTTCTCTTTCTCCAATTTCTCAGTTCTCACAATCTTCCTTTTCTCTTCTCGCTCTACTATCCTCTTTCTTCTTCCTCTTCAAAATTCTACCTTTCACGTGACTCGATAAATTCTCAAATTCCTTCTCCTATCTCTTTCTATTCTCCGATTCTTTCTCCCTTCTTCCTCTTTCGTCGGTATCTTCTCGTTCTCTTTCTCGCTCATCTCTCACTTTCTCTTTCTCGAATTATCATTTCTCCTCTTCTTTCCAACGATTTCTCACCTCTCTTTCCTTTCCTCTCTTACACGACTTTCCTCGTCACAGTCTTTCTATAATACACCTTTGACCTAAATATATCCTACACCTTTTCTTTCTCAACATCTTTCTCATTCTCTTTCTTTCTTTCTTCTTCTCATCTGTCTCGTGCTCAACATGCACACATTCTCCCCTTCTCCACTCTTTTCCTTTCACTCTCGCTCTTCTCTTTCTGTCTCGATTCTCTCTTTTCTTTTCATATCATCTTTCTCTTCTTTTCTTCTTCATACTCTTTTCTCTCAGCTCCCTCTTCTTCTTCATTTCTTCTATCTCATATCATCTTTCTTTTCTCATTCTTCCTCTTCTGGTTATCCCTTTCTTTCTCTATTAATCTCCTTAATCCTTCACCGCATCTTTCTCTTCTCTCTTCTTCACTTCTCTTTATCTCAGTTTTCTCATTCTTCTCATCTTCTCTTCTCGCTCGAAGAATCATCATTCTTGACTTTCTCCACTTTTCCTTTCTCACTCAATAAGTATGTTCTCACCAACTCTCTTCAACTTTCTTTCTCATCTCGTCTTCTTCTTCTCTTCTCCAATTCTTCTTTCTCTTCTCATCTTCCTTTCTTTCTTTTCTCTTCTCTTCTCTTTCCCCCTGAAAGCCCTCCCGTGTTCTTTCTCTATTCACATCATATTCTTTTCCTCCTACCCCGGGTTCCCTCTTCCTCTTTTTCCTTATTTTCATTCCGTCTTTCTCTCATTCTTTCTATCTTTTCGGTCTTTCCTTCTTTTCTCATTCTCACACCCTTCCTCTCAAGTTCTTCTTCTTTCTCAGGCCTTCCCCATATCTTTCCAGTCTTCTCCTCATCTTTTCTTCTCAATCCTCACAACTTCTTGTCTGTCTTTCTCTCATCTTTCAGCATTCATCTTCTCGTACTAAACTATCTTTCTTCTTCTATCTTCTTTCTCTCTATTCTATTCTCTCAAAATTCTTTCACGACTTTTCTACGTCTTCCCATTTTCTATCTTTCTCTGCAACATCTCACTTATCTAATTTATCATCATTCTCAACGTTCTTCTCTTCATCTTTCTGTTTCTAACGAGTCTTCTAATCTTTCTGCATTTCTTCTCATTCTTTTCCTTTTCTCTCTCTTCTGTCTCAATTCATTCTCTCTTGTTCTCTTATTCCTCGTTCTCGGCTGATTCATCATTCTCTTCCTCTTCTCTTCTTTTCTCCTGGACATCTTTCTTTCTTTCTCGTCTTTCACTCATTTCTCCTCGAAACTCTACGCGGTGTCCTGCTATTCTTTCCACTTCTTCTTTCTCTTTCGACATCTTTTCGCGGCCTATACTTTCTACTTCTTCTACTTTCCTTTCTCTCCTTACCCTCTTCTTTTTCTCCGTATCTATTTCTGTTCTATCTTCAATTTCTTCTTTTCACCACTCAGTTACTCTCTCCTCATCTTTCTCGATCTCTTTTCTCCTATCTCATTCTACTTCTCTTCCTTCTCCACCTACTCCTTTCTCCCTGCTCCTTCTCCTTTCTTGCTTTCTTCTCTTCTATCTCACTCTCTACTTTCTTCTTTTCTTTCTCTTTCTTCTTTCTACTTTCGTTTCTTTATCTTTCCTTCTCAAAGTTTTTCTTTCTTGTCTTCCGAGACTCCACTGTGTCTCTGAATTACTGCTTCCCTTTTTGCAACTACTTTTTTGTTTAATCTCTGCTTTCATCTCTGGATCTTCATTCGCTATTTCTTCAAAGCATTCTCATCCTCTACCTTACTCGTGAGCCAACGCTCTAAACGCACACTTTCCGCTTTCTTTCCTCCTCTTTCTTCTTTCTCCCTCTTCTTTCTTCCTTTTCTATTCTTCTTCCTATTCTGCTTTCTTCCTTTCTCCTTCTCCACTCTTCTTTCGAGCTCTTTTCCCTCAACTTCCTCGTTCTTGCATTTTCTCATTTGTCTATTCTTACTCCTTCTTACTCATCTTTATCCACTACAAATCTTTCTCTATCTTCTCGGTTTCTTCAGTTCTGCATCTTCTTCCTTCTTTCTTCTCTTCTTCTCTCTTTTCTCTCAATTCTCCATCTCTTAGCTGTTCTTTCTCGCTTTCTTTTCCATCTATCTTCCGGGGCATTCTCTCATCTTCAGGTTTCGCTCTTTCTCACCCTCCCCTCGTTCTCAAACAAATCATTTCTTCCTTTTTCTTCAACTCCAATTCTTTTCTTCTCGTCTTTCTCTCTTTCTATCCATCTACATCTCAACTATCTACAACTCATCTTTCTTCTTTCCTTTCTCTTTCGTTCTCCTCTTTCCTCTTTTCTTCGACAGGATCATGTTTACTTCTAACTTCATTCATTTCTGCTCCTTCCTGATCTGCTCTCTCCTTTCTCTCGCCCTTTCTCTTCCACCCTTTCTCTTCTCCGCCGGGGCTTTCTAGAGCGCCCCTTCATTCTACTTTTCTTCATCTCTCTTCTCGCTTTCTCTTTCTCCTTCTCGCACCTCTCACTTCTCATTCATTTCTCACTTCCTACTCATTCTTCCTAGCTTCTCTCTTTAAACTTTCTTCTCTCCGTTCTTCTCTTTCTCGAGCAATCAATGTATCTTTCAAACGTTCTATCTACATTCTTTTCTTGCATTCTTTCCTCTTCTTCTCTCGTGCTCCCCTCTACTTCTCTCTTCTCCCTTCTTCTTCTCAATGTCCAAAATTTCTCTATCTTTCTTTCTCTCCATGCATGAATTCTATTTCATTTTCTCATTCTCCCCGGTAGAGGTCATACGCGTTCTCTCGTTCTCTCCTTTTCTACACTTTTCTTCACGATCTTCTTTTCTCCATCTTTCTCGGTTTCTTCTCCCTTGTCTCTATCTGTCCGGTCAATTCTTGTTCTTTCTCTGCGCTGTAAAACTCGTTTTTCTCACCTACCTCTTCTGACATCTCTCCACTCTCCTACGACATATTTCTAAGCTTCTCCCTCTCTGTTTTCCTGTTCACCTTCATTCTTTCTTCTCTCTCGAATCTCTCCTCTTCATTTCTTTCTCGTTTTCCTCCAATTTATTCTCTGGTTTCTTTTCTATTATTCTCTCCTTTTTCTCTTCCATTCTCTGTTCTTTCTCTGTACCCTTGCTTCCATTATCTCTTCTCCGATCTTTCTTTTCCTTCCTCAGCTTCTCGAATTTCATTCTTCTTCACATCTTTTCCTAGCACTATAACTTCTTACACGTTCTTTCTCAGACTCTCATCTCCTTATTCTGTCTTGCTATTTCTCTATTCTTCTCAAATCTCCTTCTTCTTTCTCCTTTCTCTTTCTTTTCTTCCTTTCTCTTAATTTTCTCTCATCTTTCTCTTTCTACACCTTTCTTCTCTCCTCTCTTCTCCTCTTCTTTCTTCTCTCTATCTTCTCCACTTTCCTCTCCTTCTTCTCGTACAGCTCTCTACATTCACATCTCAAACTCCTGTCAGATGGACATCTCTGCTACCGAGCTTCTACTCCCTCTTCCTCTCTCCCTCTTTCTTTTCTTCTTTCTTCATTCTCTGTCCTCTTCTTTCTTTCACACATCATTCTTTCTCTCTTTCTTCTTTCTTCAATTTCTTCTTCTTCACGTATCCTTACATTCTTCCCTTATTTTCCTCCTACTTCTTTCTCCATATCTGCACTGTCTACTCTCTTTCGTTCTATCTTTCATCCCTCTTCGTCAACTCTTTTCTTTTCTCTTCATCTATCTTTCTTCTTTTTCTCATTCTTGCAAATTTCCCTTCTGCAGTTCTCAACTCTCCTTTCTTTCTCTATTCACCGCTTCTATTCTCCTCTTCTTTCTCGTCTTTCTTCTTCTTCCCGCTCTCCTTCGTCTTTTTCCCTCTTTCTTCAAATTCTATTCTCTATTTCTTCTCCACTACACCAGTCGCTCTATCTTCTCTTTCATTCTCAACTTTCTCATCTTTCTCTTCTCCCCTGAATTCTACACCATTTATTTTTTTTCCTAGTCTTCTCTTCTATTTCTCATTCTTCTCCCTCTTTCTTTCTACTTCTATCTTTCTTCGAAAGTAAAAAGCCTTCTAATTCTTCTTTCTCGGCACTTTCTCTTTCTCCTCAACTTCTCTACTATTTCGCTAATTCTTTCTCTCTCTTCTCGTCTACTTTCCTCTTCTTTTCTCTTCTCATCTATCAATCTCTCCATTCTTTTCTTCTCTTAATTTCTCTACTATCTCGCTCTATTCTCTTACACTCTCAACACACCTCTTCTTTCTACATCTTTCTCTTTCTTTCTCTTCTGGCTTTCATACATCTTCCTCACTTCTTTTCTTATCACTTTCTCGTAAAACTCTCAAAAAATCTTTCTCTATATTCTTCTTATTTCTCTTTTCTTTCTTCTCTTTCTGTTTCTTCTTTCTTCTTCCTTCTTTCTTTTCTTCCTTTTCTCTTCTCCATTCTTCTTCTTTTCTTTTCTTTTTCTCTACGTTATTTCTCCGCCCCAACCACTCTCTCTCCCTCTCCTCGATTCCCACTTCTTACTTTCTCTTCTCTCACTTCTTCCTATCTCAACAATCTTCACTTTCTTTCTCTCAACTTCCTTTTCTTTTCTCAACTACTCTACTTCTCAAATCCTTTTTCTTTTTCTCCTTCTCTCATTCTTTCTCCGGTTCTTTCTTTATCTCTTCTTCTTTCTTTCCTAATCTCCCATTCTTTTCTCTCTCCTTTCTGCTTCATCGGCTTCTTCTCTTTCCTCTATCTTTCTCTATCTTTTCTTTCTCACAATCTCCTTTCTCCTCTCATTCTCCCTTCTTTCTTTTCTTCTACTCTCTTTCTTCCTTCTACTTGGCCACTCCCTTCTCTTTTCTTCTTCCTTTCACATTTCTTCTTTTCTCTCTTCTTCTCTTCTTCTTCTTTCTTTCTCTACTCCTCCTTTTCTTTCTTCTCTCTTTCTCCTTCTTCTCTTTCTCTCTTTCTCCAAGCTACTTCTCTTCCTTGCCCCCACTCTTTTCTCAGGAGTAGAAGACCGCTTTCTCGTCTCTTTCTTTCTTTCTTTTCCTCACTCCTCATTCCACCAAAACTCGATTCTCCTTCCAGCCTCTTCCATCTCTACTCTCTTCTCTATCTTTCCTTCTTATCAGGCTTTTCTTCTCGTTCTCTCTTTCTCTTCTTTTCTTTTCACTTCCTTTCTACCTTTCTTCATTTCCTCAACTCTCTTTTCTCTCCCAAACTCATCTTCCTCTCTCTCATTACTCCATTCTCGTTCTTCTGTCTTTTTTCTGTTCTTTCTTTCTCCTCTTCTCTCTCTTTTCTCCTTCTCTTTCTACTTCTCTCTCTCTAGTTCCTACTTCTTGCATCTCCTTCTCAATTCTTCTTTTCTATCATCTTATCTCCCTTTCTTTCTCTTCTCTCTTTCTTTCTCTTTCCACTTTCTCATCTCTTCAAATTTTCTTTCTCCTTCTCCTTCTCTTCAAATAATCAACTTTTCTTCTACATTCTCGACCCTTCAAGCTTTTCTCTCTTCTTCTTCTATCTTCTTTCCTTTCATCCTCCTCTCGTCTTATTCCTCCTGCCTTCTCTAATCGCCTCATCTCACTTCTCAGTCCTCCACTCTCACCTCCCTCTTCACTAGCCCTACGGAGTCTCTCTTCTCTCCACTTCTCATTCGCTTCTACTCTTCTCTCTTCTCAGTTTCCTCTCTTTCTTTCTTTCTTCACTCACATCTAACGCCCCCTCAGTGTAAGAAGGATTTGTCTTAGTGCAGTGTAAGTTAAATTCTCCCCCACAGTTTTTGTACCTTTAGTGATAGCAAGTGATGTGTTTAGGCATGACACAGCTGAGGGAGTAGACGTCCTTTAAAAGTCATAGAATAATTCAGATGCATCATTTATTTCTTGAGGTTCAGATGGTGTCCTTCTTGAGTGATGAAATGTCAGCTTGCATAAAAGCCCTAGTGTGCTCAATCTTGGTCAGCCTAAGACCAACACTCCATGCCAGGTTAGTAGAGGACTTAGCCCATTTGGCCAAATGATCATTTTGAGCATCCATAACAGCTTTCAGAGATTCGACAATAAACTTGAGACTAGAATAATCAAAAGTCTTCACCAGGGTGAGGAGCTCAGTAAGATTCATGAAATTTTTGGTGTAAGCCTCTGTAGCTTCAAGAACTTTCTTATTCAAGGCAGGATCGTCCTTGACTGCATCCTAAACTTCCTTAATATTTTCAAGGATCCTCTTGAGTCTTGTATTGTGATCAGTCTTGTATAAGATTGAGAATCTGTTGGTAATTTCTGAGGGCAGTATTAGTGTTCTCATTAGCTTTGAAAGTGGCATCATGAAAGCCTCTAATTTCATGCTTTAAATTAGCATAGGAAGCAGTAGCTTCCTCATGCTTTTCCTAATTATCTTCAGCAACCTGAGCATAGATAACTTTAGAGAAATTTTGGAGATTTCTTACCAATTGTCTTTAAGTGATTGGCATGTAGTTGTTAAATGACTTGAATGTCTTAGAGCATGAAGAAGATTAAGAGTCATCTTCCTTCTTAGAGGATTCAAGAACGTGCTTGGTGGGTGAGGAGACTGATGCTTAGTGGGAGAGAGGTTCATTCAGTGGTGTGGTCAGTGGAATGATGATATTGAGTTTCATTCAGTGTTAGGCTCTGAATGTTTTCACTATTCTTCTCCTATTCTCAAAGATATCACACTTTCACTATGCTTCATGAGTCATCCTCAGAGTTTTACCAACAGGAGCTTGAATGTCAACAATATGTGGTGGGTAACAAAGGTTTAAGTATCACGGCTCCATATCAGAAGAATTATTGCCTTTGTTTGGCAGGACGGCCGATACCTCAAATCTTGTGGACTGGGTTTGGTCCACCTAGTACTCAACATTAGTCCTTAAGAGAGCATCAACAGTAGGGGTGGATGATTCCATATCAGCGAGTGGTTTAAATCTCTCTGATTCTTTGTCCTTAAAGTTTGCCCCTTCTTGTAAAGGCTTGGTTTTGCTAATACCTTCATCAGGGACAATGGAAGGCAATCCCATATTAACGGGTTGTTTGTTTCCCTCTGAGTTTTTAGGATAAGTCGTTTTACCCTCAAGCAAAGGCTTAGATTTGCTAGTGCCCTCATCGAGTGGAATGGAAGGAAATCCTACACTAGCGGGTTGTATGTTTCCCTTTGGGTCTTTGGCATCAGTCGGTTTACCCTTAGGCAAAGGCTTTGATTTGAGAGTGCCCTCATCGAGTGGAGAATGAGATCTATTAACAACGGGTTGTATAAGTCCCTCTGTATCTTGGGGATGAGCAGTTTGGCCCGAGGAGACTGGCTGGGTTTTATTAGAATCCTTTGTTGGCACCTTCTCAGTGGGTGGTGTTTTAGTGGCTTGAACAATGGGTGTCTTTTGAGTCTTGGGGTTTTTCCTATTTTGAGGGAGTGCTCCTGAAGCCTTAGGGCCTTGTGTCTTGGGTTTGGGTTGAGACACAGTCTGAGACTTCTTCTTCTTTTTCTTTCCAGAAGTAGTAATTAAAGACACTAAAGATTCAAGATTGTTTACAGCAATCATTAAGGCTGTTAATTCAATGAGGGTGACATTGGATGGGTCTTTTGTAAAATTAGAGTTACTTAGGACGTTAGGAAGACTCCTAAATTTTTGGTCCTGAGTGTATTCAGTACCCAGTAACACTTTTATGGCACACGAGACAAATCTAGTGTAGGAAACGTGTTTCTGTCTAGACTTGGATGTGATCCTGGTTACAAGATCACTGTAAATGATCTCACCTATGTCAACCTTTGTCCTTGTAAGGAGACAATAGGCTAGCAACTGCTGAATAGAGTTAACTTGTTCATTAGATAAGTAATTCCCGCTGAGGACCTAAATCACAAAAGTAATCAGGAACCTCCAAGCCACAAGAAATGACGTTTTCAGGACAGGGGTCTTTTGAACCCATGCTTCATTTGTTGTAATCTTGGCTAGTTCAACCTTAACAGCCTCAGGAGAGGGATGAGACACATATGTTCTTTGATTATAATTAAGTCTAGTGGATTCAAATAAGGTTTTGAAGTCAAGGGTCAATGGCTTTTTGCCATTCATCACTGTGAATTTGATTATAAACTCCTTAAGAGGACGAGCCTCAGAGTTATCAACAGGTGGTTTTGGGTCTGAGGCAATAGCAATACACTAGAACTCCCTGAGGAAGTTTTAGTATAACACTAAGGGTGTTTTGGTAAAAGCCTCATCTAGTGGGTATTTCATTAAGAACTTGTAAATTTCTTTGTAGGCTGAGGCACTTTGTGAGTAGTTAAAATTTCCTACAAAGTTGTTGCTTTGAAATGTGACAAATTCAACAGCCAAATCACCACACTAAGGGGCATATTTGATTGCTTTGTTGGATGCCATTTTTTAGTTTGTTTTGTATAGGACAATGGCAAATATCAAAAACCAGATGGTCATAAAGTTGAATCCAACTAAGATCGCTGCCGTAAATATGTTATCAACACGGATGGTCACTAAGATGGATATCTTAGATCGCTGACGCTAACTTGACCAAGAAAATGGTTTGAAAAGAGGTTTTTTATCACAAAAATTGAAGAACACACACAAGTTTGAGTTGATAGAAAATTTTAGTAGCGTTTCTTTGCTTTGATTAAAAAAATTTGTATGTTACTTTTTGTGATGGGGTATTTATAGGTGTGTTGTGAAGAAGGTTTACATTTTTTAAAATTTTATTTTGAAAAAAGTTAAAAGATGTTTGGTAACCCGCATTAAATGCCACCACCCACGTCTGTCACTATCCCTACTGTTTCGGCTACTATTTAGCCGTTATATTGTCATGCACTTTTGCATGCATGAAGTTGGGATAATGGTTAGGTAGGATGTGAAAGGACAGATTAGGAAGGGATAAAGTTGGTGGGAGTGAGCATTAAATGCTTAGTGGGATGTTTGAGTGTAAATGGAAAAATGGGACCCATGATTGTTGGATGACAGTTAGATAAGTAATATTTGTTCATTATTTAATGTGTTCAGTCACCAACCTAGGATATTTAAGTAACTAAAGACTTAGAGCATTTAGTTACATCATTTAATGTGTCCCTCAGTGTCTTGGGTATGATATTTTACTCTTAGAGAGAGAGAGATTTAGGGAGAAGAGACTATTTACACTATGTTGAACATGATTGATCTAGGAGACTGATCAATCAATGTTTAGCATGCCTAACTCTACTTTTAGTCTTGTAAAAGTAGGTTCATCCAGGGGCTTTATGAAGATATGAGCTAGCTGATTCTTATTAGTCAACATTTAAAGTCAAGTCAAGTCAACATTCAACATTCAAAGTCAAGTCAACATTCAACATTCAAAGTCAAGACATTTATATTTATTAGTTATTAATTTGTATTAGGCCTATTAGTATGGATGTCATGTGATTAGGACTAAGCCCATGGTCATTATTCTAGAATGATCTTTTGTATCCTATATACATGATAGTTATCAATAATAATCAAGGAAATCAATTAGCCTTCCAACATGGTATCAAAGCAGGTTAGATCATAAAACCTAGTCGACCATCATGAGCCGCTGCATCTATGCCACCCCGTCAAATCTTATCCTTCTCCTTCATTCTCCATTTTTGGATATAACATTAATCTCCTTCTCTCCACATGTCTCTTTCTCTCGACAACCATAAAAAAATGCTTTGTCTTATATCTTTTTCTTTTCAAATAATAAAATTGGTATGCTACTTTTCTTCTCATAAAGATCTGTGATTTCTATCTCAAACACATTGTTAATTAATTTTTCTTTTATATCTAATATCTATTGCAATTAGTCACACATTCAAAGTGAATGGTTTGTATCCTTATTTTACGAGTTGAATACCCTTTAATGGCCTTTATTTTCTTCACTTTTTCTTTATGTTTTTTATTTTAATTCCTTTTTCTTTGATGTTGTTGCTACAAAATGTTGAAAAAAGAAATCTCAATCAACACCTTCACAATTTCTATATGCGCTTTGCATTACTCGGTATTGTTTCCTTTCATCTGCGATCATGTCAAGTTGAAAAAAAAGAAGCAAGTTTCTCACAATCATCACAAAGTTTGTCTATTGCATGTCACGGTTTGAAGACTTCAAAGGCTCTCTCCATTTTTCTATCCGCTGCTTGATCTTCATCAACAAAATAGTTATAGAATTAATGTTTTATTTTTATCTCCAGTCTGAGCTTTTGTTTGAAGAATTCCAGTTTGAGCGTCTGACCTCCTCCCGCTCCAACTACGGGGGCGTATTAGTCAACATTCAAAGTCAAGTTAACATTCAACATTCAAGTCAAGTCAACATTCAACATTCAAATTCAAGTCAACATTCAACATTCAAAGTCAAGATGTTTATATTTATTAGTTATTAATTTATATTAAGCCTATTAGTATGAATGTCATGTAATTAGGCCTAAGCCCAATGGTTATTATTCTAGAATGATCTTTTGTATCCTATATATAGGATATTTGTTATCAATAATAATCAAGGAAATCAATTAGCCTTCTAACAATACTGAGTGGGGATGAAGTATAATTTAATATCTTCTTTTAAGATATGGTCCTTGATGAATTGATATCTTATATCAATATGCTTGGTTCTTGAATAAAGGACTAGATTGTTGGATATAGCAATGACACTGGTGTTGTCACAGAATATGGGCACAATCTTGTAATGAATGTCATAGTAACGGAGTTGACTTTTCATCTATATGATGTTTGCACAACACCTAATAGCAGCAACATATTCTGCCTCAGCTGAGGACATAGGCACTAATTGCTGTTTCTTAGCACTCCAACAAACCAATTTGCCTCCAAGAATTTAACAGGCACATGAGGTGCTTTTTCCATCCATATTGTAACTAACATAGTCTGAGTCCGGGTATCTAAAGATTCTTTTCACACCAGTAAGATGTGATTATTTTGGATTGGCTTGATATCTTGCACATAGACATGTTGAGAATTAGATATCAGGCCTTGTTGCAGTTAAGTACATTAGGGACCCAATCATTCCTCTATACAGGGTCTCATTGACTGGTTTACCAACAACATCAGGCCTTAGGTTGTTTGGAGGAACCATTGGATTCTTCACTGAGGAACTATCAAAAATTTCATACTTCTTTAGTAACTTCCTTATGTACTGTTCTTGACAATTTCAAATATCTTTGTCATCAGTTTCTCAATCTGTTTACAAAGTTTATAACTTGTTGAGCCAAATATGATGTCATCCACATACACTTGAACCAGGAGAACATCTCATTTGGATCTATAGGTAAAAAAAGTGTTATCTCTTCTTCCCTTGATGAACTTATTTTGAATAAGGAAAGTAGATACAGTTTCATACCATGCCCTGGGTGCTTGTTTCAGTCCATAAAGGGCTTTATCAAGCTTGCAGACATAGTCAGGGAACTCACTACTTTCAAAGCCATGAGGCTTTTTCACATAAACTTCTTCTTTTAGTTTTCCATTTAGGAAGACACTTTTGACATCTATTTGGAAAACTATGAAGTTCATGTATTTAGCAGAGATAAGAAATATTCTGATGGCTTCCATCCTTTCCACTGGTGCAAAGGTTTCATCATAGTTAATTCCTTCTTCCTGACTATAACCTTGAGCAACCAGTCTTGCTTTGTTCTTGGTAACAATTTCATGTTAATATTTCTTGTTCTTGAACACCCATTTAGAGCCTATGGCTATTTTTCCATAAGGGGGTGGAACAAGAGTCGAGACTTTGTTTCTATGGAACTGGTTCAGTTCTTCTTGCATTGCATCAACCCATCCTGAATGCTTTAGTGCCTCAGACACCTTTTTAGGTTCTATCTCAGTGAGAAAGTCAGCAAATAGATATTCACTTGCTGAGACAGCTCTAAGTTTGGCAGCCATACTTCTTATAAGCATGCCTTCTCTAGGATCATCAATGATATTCATAAGTTCAATGTGTTGATATCTTGACCATCTATCCTAAGCTACAAGATATGAACCTGTTGATGCATGATTGGTGCTTTGAGACTAAGGTACTTTAGGGACTAAAGGTTCAGTGATGGGTACTGAGGTTTCAGTGTTGTTCCCTGAAGATTCTTTAGTGGGTTGATGATTGATTAGTTTAGTTTGAACTTCTTGTACTTGTGTCCCTTTAGTGTTTGTTAGGTCAGGAGAACCTTTAACATCCTTAGTGTGAGGTGTATCTTGTACATTTAGAGTAATCACTTCAGTGACATGAGTATCTTGGGTGAGTTTAGTAAGTGAACGACCATGAGGGATGTTGTAGTATGAAATATCAGAATTTGCTTGATATTGTCTAGATGGATCATCCTCCTGAAGAAATTCATCAAGGGGATATCTAGATAAATGATCAATTCTAATTTCATCTACTAAGGTATTTGTAAATCTGATGGCTTCAATACACTCATTAAATGTAACATGATAAGTTTCCTCTATTTGTTGTCTTCTTGTGTTGAAGACTCTAAAGGCTTTATAGTTAAATAAGTATCCTAGGAAATATCCATCATCAGCTTTTACATCAAATTCGCCTAGATGATCCTTGTGATTATGAATAAACACAAAACATCCAAATACATGAAAATAGTTGATATCAGGGATCCTTTCTCTGAATATCTCATAGGGAGTCTTATCATGTCTTTTGACTATGATTGATCTATCCTGAGTATAACAGGTTATTCTGACTGTTTCAGTCCAGAAATGCTTAGAGAGTACTAAGCCCTTCAGCATTGTTCTAGCAGCCTCAATGAGAGTTCTATTCTTTCTTTCAGCTACACCATTTTGTTCAGGTGTATATGGAGAAGAGAAGTTTTAAGAAATTCCTTTCTCATCACAAAAACTCTCAAACTCAGAGTTTCTAAACTCAGTCCTATTGTTAGTTTTGATTTGTTTGACTTTTACATCATTTTGGTTTTCAACCATTCTGATAAAAGACATGATCATTTTTGCTTCCCGACTCTTCTTCTTGAGAAAGTGAACCCATGTGTACCTTGAGTACTCATAAAAAATGACTAGGGTGTATTTCTCATGATTTATGGACATTGGACTGACAGGTCCAAAGAGATCCATATGAAGAAGATGCAGACATTTCCTAATTGAGAAGTTTTGTTTAGTTTTGAAAGAAGCTCTTTTATGTTTTCCCTTTTCATGTGCAGAACATGGTTTATCCTTTGAATAAACAAGTGATGGAAGGCCAAGAACTTTGTTATGCTTAGCAAGTTTATTAATGTTCTTGAAATTGAGATGTGATAGCCTTTTGTGCCATAGCCAGTTTATACTTTCTGTGGCTTTGGCAAAGAAGCAGGCTCCATTTAGAGTCAGTGATGACATGTCAAGGACATATAATCATTTCTTCTTGGGGCTATCAACACAATTTACTTGTTAGCATTAAAGATTGTTTCTTGCTTATCATCAAATTAAACAATATATTTAGCATCACAGAGTTGATTGATGCTAATTAGATTGTATTTAAGACCATTCATAAAAGCTACTTTAGAGAAAATAATACCACCATAGTTTATTGAACCATATCCCTCAGTAATACAAGATGAGTTATCGCCAAACACTACCTTAGGACCTGGTTGCTCTACATATTTGTGTAGATAACTCTTGACACTAGTCATACTCCTTGAGCATCCATTGTCCAGGTACCAAATAGGCTCCCTCATGTTTCTCTGCACAAATAATAAGCTTGGTTAGTTTCTCTTATGAACCACCTTTTTGTGGGCTCTTTGGCTTTAGTAGCTTGAAGTTTCTCACCTCTCTTAAAGTGTTCAAAATGATTGTGGTTAGTGGTTGAGTGCACATTACTTCCACAAGTAGTGCAACTCACTCCAATGGAGGACTCACTAGACTGAGAGGACTCAGCAAGAACTCCTCCTCTGACCTGAATGACACGATTATGTCCTAAGGTAAAATGGTCATAACTTCTACATATTTCACACTCAGGGTAATTCCTACAATCATCAGAATGATGATCGTTGAAGCTATAGTGAGTGCATGATGGGAAAGGCTTTGCCTTGGATTTCAAGATTTGTTTGGAAGAGGATGCATACTGATAAGGATGTGCCTTGTAGTTTTGACTACTTCTCAGTGATGGATTGCGCATATCATGATATGAGGTCACGTGATCCTCTTTTTTGCATTTCATGCAGTAGAGGATCCTATAGCAATTATCAGTTAAATGATTGGTATAATTGTAGAGCTCACATTTAAGCAAAGAGGTTTTAGTCTAACTGATTTAGATGAATCAGGGTTCTTGCCATTTGGTTTATAATCCTGACTTTGTTTGGATGAGTTGACTAACTTTGATGATTCCGGCTGTGAGGACACAAATATAGGTTCGTAAAACTTTTGAGTTGAGTTATTCTTCTCATCCATTAACATTTAGACCAGTTTTGTTGACTCATCAATCTTTGACTCTTGGTAATTGGTTTTGACTTCAGTAGGAACTAAAGAAGTTACTAGTTCAGTATAAAAAATAGTGATAGGTCCTGAAACATTCTTGTTTGAAGATTCTTTTGTTTCA